>MU182252.1:346465-400416 GCA_016904865.1 Pissodes strobi
TTGTAATTCCGCTTACATTGTCATATGCTTCGTAGTGTGGGAAGGAGTTTCAAGAGATAATGCTGACGAACTGTATGGTTTGCTGACTGACAAGCTAACCAAGTTCGGCATTCCAACGAAAAGAAGATGTGCCACCAACGATCCCAGAACATGTGCTTGTCAGGGTATAATTGAAGATACTTGTGGGGCAAGTTTTACTTTTGGCTGTTCATGGAGCATGTATTATAATGGTTGTAAATTTACTCGATCTAAGGATGTGAGGAAGTTTAGGCTGAGTGTTAAGGAAGAAGAAACGATGCTTGAGGAGAAACTCCAAAATCTAGCAGACCACGTTAGTCCCATGTATAAAGCTCTAGCACCACAATCGTTTAAAAATCAAACGAGCTTCGAAAATGTCGCCTTGGAATGCCGCCTGGGCAGCAAGCCTGGTCGCCCCTTTTCTGGAGTAACAGCTTGTGTAGACTTCTGTGCCCATGCCCATAAAGATATTCATAATATGAATAACGGATGTACAGTGGTAGTGACTCTGACGAGACATAGGGAACTAACGAAGGCTGCGGAGGAACAGCTACATGTGTTGCCACTTTATGCCCCGGATGATACTGACGAATTTGGCTCCAAGGACAATCAAAATTTCAAAGTTACGAAAGGAGAAATCGAAATTTTAGACAAGTAAGTCCATATGGTGTTCATATACTTATAATGTGTTACATCTAGGGAATGTTATCAGGTGAATTATTTGAAACCTAGCAATTTCTCATTGAAGTGTCACACGCCTATGTTGATATCAAATTTCGAGTGCAGGTGAAAGATTATTTCCTTTAAAAATATGTACTAATCTTTTCTAGTTAAAATATCGATTTGACCATTCATAAACCAATAAATAGTACTATGAATAATATTATGGGGATTAAAAAGATTTTTAATATTTTATTTTAATGGACAGCTTCCTACAATGCCTTGCTTATGGAAAGGGTATCAAAATAACTACTTAAGAAATGCGTTATTTCTGCAAAAAAAACTAACTTTGAAACTACTTGAGTCAAGAGTGTAAATATCTCTGGCAATATGATTGTTATCCAAATATGTTTATCAGCATAATACCAAGTCGTTAGCCAGAAGGATCAACTGCATTAAGTCATGCTGAAAACTTTATTTGGAAGACTAGACTATAGAAGATAATTTCATTATCAAGCCGTTACTATTGACATCAAATATCTCTTCAGCAGATTGTATAAACTTGTTCGTCTTGGCAAGTCGCTTATAAAATTCTACCTGGAATTCAGTTTCGGTGGAATCTTTCGACATACCTTTTTAAACATTAAACATTCAGTGACACCTCTTTTCTTAGGAAACTGGACCAGTACAAAACCATTCACGTCGTAATTGCTACTCCCCCATAATTATCAAAGTTATCTAATTTTTCAGAGTCGTTTCTGTCTTCTAAAAGAAGTTCCTCTGATTCTTCATCGGAGTCTTCTTGGAGTACTTGTCTTCTCATATTTTTGATCTTGGCTTCTTGGGTTTAAAGAGTCGTTTTTTTTTTGTGTAATTTCTTCCATTTCAGGTATATTTGTTAAAATACGTGTGTCTCCTGGTTTCCTGCCTTTTCTAATATTTTTTTCGGGCTTCAGCCTTTGGATATGGTTCAGCAGCTTCTGGTGAAATAAAGGAAGGATTTCTTGGAGGAGTAAAAGTTCTCCTTTCACTGGTCGAGGGTCCAGGTACCGAATCAATGGGTGGCTGTTTCTTATTTAAAGATGTGTCCAAAGGTTGAAGCTCGTATGAGGCTGGAGTCAATGGGTCACGAAAGACGCCAACAAATCTTGTTCCGAAGAAACACCACGATCAAATAGATAAATGTCAGGCTTTCGAAATCCGCTGATAATATTACTATTAGTGAAGGAAGGCAGGAAGGAATCTTGTCGTAATGCTTCGACAATACAATAAATCGTGTAGGATTTTCCTGGATTGTTGCATAGCCATGCATCGATGAACTGATCGTAAAAAGTTTGAAGTGATGCATACATAGCGATATCCAATGGCTACCGCACATATTCAACAGCCTCAAAGGAAATATGAGTCCCATGATTATCGCGATGAAGTAACAGACGAAAAAAGCGACGTAACTATAAACTGTCAAAATTGCTAAATTTTAAATGTCATGGTCATGGCACGAAGCGAAACTCTAACGAGAACATCACTCCATCCTAGGTAGAGGTACCAACCAGGCAAATCCACATTAAGTGCACTGCACTGTCTAGTTAAAGACATAGAAAAGACAATCGAATGCAAAGAAATTGGTCTTGCTGCGTTCATTGACATAGAGGGTGCATTTGATAATACCTCACATCAGTCCATCAGTAGAGCACTTCAAGAGTGGGAAGTTGAGCTTCCAATCATAAGATGGACAGAAACAATGCTAAAGCACCGCTTCGTAACAGCAGAAATAATCGGAGCGTCAACAATCGTCAGCATGGTGAAAGGGTGCCCTCAAGGAGGTATTCTCTCCCCCTTACTGTGGAGTGTCCACAGAAATAAGTAGTGGACAAAATCTTTACCACTCTGAGTAGAGCTGAATTTATAAATCTAGGCTACGCAGACGACCTAGTAGTAATAATAAAGGGCAAACATGAAGGCGTAATATCTAACCGCATGCGAAATGCCCCAAACATCATCAAGAATTGTAGTGAAGGGGAGGAACTCTCCCTAAATCCTAGGAAAACCATTCTTGTCCCGTTTACAAATATAAGGAAGCTAGAAATGAGAGCGCCCATCCTACCCGGAACGCAGTTAACTTTTTCCACCGAGGTAAAACATTTAGGGGTCACACAGGATCGTAAACTTACCTGGAACAAGCAAGTTGTAAACACCATCTCTAAAGCCACAGCGGCAACCTGGACATACCGCAAACTGACGTGGGGGCCTAAAACCAAAAATGGTATATTGGATCTACCAAACAATAATAAAGCCCTCGGTCACTGATGCCTCGCTGGTATGGTGGCCAAAAACCCAGCAGGTCACCTCTTAGACCAAGCTTGATAAAGTGCAAAGGCTGATATATCTGGGAATAACAGGGGCAATCTCAACGTGCCCTACCGCAACCTTAGAGGTACTGCTGAACATGCCGCCTCTTCATCTCAGTGTGAAGAGGGAGGCGATTATCAGTGCTCAGAGGCTATTGCACCTAGATGTTCCATTTATAGTGGTTATTCATGACTGTCAATCATGGGAGAGTAAAAACGCATCGCTGTGTTACACAGATGATCCAAAACTAGCGAAATGAGCAAGATTGGTCATTTCAGGTCCAAACTGTAAGCTTTTCAAACCGCTAGGCAATTATATAACCATCTTTCAAGCGGACGTGCTTGCCACAAATATATGTGCAGAAGAGTGCCTCACACAAGGACTTCACAGAAAGCACATCTACATATTCTCAGACAGCCAGGCGGCTCTAAAGGCTCTAAAAGCTTTCATGTGCATGTCAAAGCTAGTCTGGGAATGTAAGCAAACCCCAAAACAATTAGCAACACGCAACCAGGTATCTTTAATGTGGGTTCCTGGCCATAGAGGCATAGAGGGCATCGAAAAAGTAAACTGCCTAGCGAGAGAAGGAGCTGGAACACCATATTATGGTCCAGAGCCCTACTGTGGCCTTATCACCGAAGAACTAAATAAATGGGAAAAATACCAACTGTTGTCCTACTGGAGAAATACTCCATGACTAAGACAGGCGAAAAGGTTTATACCATCTCTGCGAAAATAGAAGAACAGCTCTTAGACATGAACAGAGCAGATATTAGAACTGTCGCCGGACTACTCACTGGACACTGTCCGGTAAAATACCATCTAACAGCAATAGGCAAAGCAGAAGACGACCAATGAAGATTTTGCAATAATGCAAACTGAAACAGCAGAACATCTACTCTGCCAATGTCCAACCCAACTCTGCAAAAGGCTCAAGTATCTACCTGCCACGCTTTTTCTTTCTTCTAATTGGCGCAAACCTTCACCTCGGCTTAGAAGAGACCGAGGGTGAATAATATCAAATAAGAACAATTTAAAATTAAGTGAATTTGCAAGTACAGATGCGTAAGCTAGAACGAGTCGTCTTCAAAGCGTGCAAGTAGGCCCTAGCTCTAATGCCGGAGAGTTGGGTGGGTTATTTATAAGGCGCCACGGGCTTGTAGACGGCACAAGCAAGAAATACCCCAAAACTGAAATATCGCACCCGTTTTAGCCTAAGCTTCGCAACTACCAAGAGAAAATTACTTAAATAAATTTGAAATTAATTTGATTAAGTTGATTTGAATCTAATCAATCCGAGCAAATAAAAAAATAAAATAATAACCGAGAATTAATCTAATAATTAGAGAATTAATTTAATTATGAAAGGCAAGTAAGTAGGCCAGTATTAAAAATTAAAAAGTAAGACGCAAAAGAAAACTAATGATTAACAACGAAGCCAATATTAAACTGCAGTATCTATAGCAAGTCAATGAAGCCGAAACATTTCAAACATAGGGCGCAAATGAATTAAATCAAAGTACCCACCTTCTTTAATCGTCCTGGTTTCTTCGTATCCAGGTAATCCAGGAATAATTAAATAACACAGGCAAATTCAGTAAATAGAAACACAGGCAAATTCAGTAAATAGAAACACATGCAAATTCAGTAAATAGAAAGTTGGTTTATTACTCAAGGCAAAACACAAAACAATCAGATGACGATTTTTCCGATATTCTAGGCTGCTATACTATATATTACGACTAGAACTGTCTACTGTTAATAGTCAGAAATTTTACTCAGTTACTTGAGGCATAAAGGTAAATAAAAGAGAATAAAAAACATTTATTAATTGAATTATCTCGTTCAATTAAAAGCCGATATTATTATGTATCTTGGATAGAACAAAACTTCCAATAATAACTAAGTTCCTTGGTTCACTCGAACGTGATCAATTTGTGGTGGCTAACGAGATTCAAAGAGAAATATTACGCGATATGACCGATGTTAGAAACAAGCTGGACTAATAATTGAAAATATAAATTCTTACTTTAGAAAATCACAGTTCAAGTAACATAAATAAAAGACCTTATTCGAGTATTATTTAGGCGCGCAAACCATGGTCTGACGTCACAGTACCGCTATACAAACTAATTATGTTTAGAATTAAAATTAGGTACGCCAATAATAAATGATACCTTGGGCAGTCGACTAAAATTAAATCAGTAGATTGGGTGCTGTCTTCGTTAATCAATTATTAACCAGACTCTATCTGACCATAAAGGCACTCTTCTTAGTGTCTGGAAAACTAGACCAGGAACTAGGTAACACAACGCCAAATCTACCGAAAGGATGCAAGAGTTCCCTAAAGAAGATACCTGAACAAATCGATATTCGGAAAAATATTTCGCGTTACTCGTAGCAAATTTCGTGAAATTATACTCGATTATTTTAATAAACTACGAGCCTGTTTCGGCCAGTTAAAATGTTAAAAGTATCGACTGACAAGAATAAAGTAAGCTGAATCTAGATTTTGACTTACGAGAATAAAATAAGTAAAATTTTAAGTTTCAACTAATTAATTAAAGCAAAGAAAATTATCTTAATTAGCAAAAAAAGAATTTAATTAAAGCTTAATTCTTGAGCAAAGAAAATTAGGGTTTGACGTATTCTAGAAGGGAGAAAAAATTGAAGTTAAATCTCGGGTTTATTAACCAGAGTAATGAATAATACGGTTAGATGTTAACAGTTAAAACTATAAAGGAGATAAAAGGGTAGTAACAAACACTAATAATAAAGAATATAAGATAGCTCACAATCAGTTGGTGGCTTCTCGGCTGTTTTCCAGGTGGTATTTTGATCTTTCTGATCTGGAAGACTATGGTACTGTCATCTGCAAAACTGTAAACACGATTATTGGTTTCGATCAGTCGATCATTAATCTATAGATGAGGAGCAAATACGAACACGAACTACGAAGGAACAAGCCTCGCTGTCGCGTCGATCCGTCGAATGATCAACGAGCAAGAAGCGGTTTTAATTATGGTATGAGCTATGAAGCAAGTTTCGATGTTTTAGCTCGAATAAAAGATGAGTTTTAAAATTTCAAATGCACCGGTGGGATGTGGAATGTAGAAGCCGAACTTGGGAGGTGGAAAACTAGGGAATATTAAGATAAAATTACATAATTTACTTTTATTGCGTACCTAACATAAAAAAAATATCCAATTTTCGGCGCCTGAACGCCTAAAAATGCAAATACAGCAATTTGTTGACAACTTCAAAGAATCTTTAAGGCGGTCGTTTTTGATCCGGCCGGCCGTTATTTTTTGTTGCGATTAGCAAGCAGCCCCACATATTTCTTTCATACACTTCTTCGTAATGAATATGGCCTGCTTTTCAATACATAACAACAATTATCACATAATGTTTGTTTAGTTTTAGGTTATATATTGGAATTTAGATTGTATGAGCAATAGAGCAATACATAAGTGTAATATAACTATAACAATATAATATGTACTATTAATTATTAATACTAATACTATTACAGTACTATAAATACATTGCCAGAGAGAAATACTTTTTGCAAAGTAGATTTTTAGTAATTATGTTCATTACATGTAATCAACACATCCAAGAATCATATTTTGGAGTTTAAGTATTTTTGATTTAAAAACTTAAAATGCTGTTTATTTTATTTTGTTCAATAATATTGCGTAATCAAATATTAACCAATATTCTATTGTTATTGATTAAGCCATACTTAATAAGACAATTACAGCAGTTACGAGTTACGAATACGATGCCGATGACGGTGTACCTCCTTCCTAATCGGCTGCGATCGCTAACTTGAATTTATTCGAATGATTATTCAAATAATCATTCGGTTATTAATATTATTTGAATACAAAAAATTCGGTTATCAAAATAATTCGGTTATGACCATCGCTACTCTCAATCATGTTTATGTTACAGACTTATGCTCTGTTGCTAACGGGAAAATAATAATTTATATTAGAAGAGCGTAGTAAATTTGCTAACTCGTTTTTTTTTGGTCGCAATGGTGCATATATTTTAAATTATATTTTACCAACTATTTAATAAAATATTTATATATTCTGTTGCCTATAAAATAATTGGTAACATGTTAATATGTTGTTAAGTACCAATTTATAAGTCAGGTATTATTTTTTTTAGATACGAATGTGAAGTTCGTACATTTTCGGAGCCAGCAGAAAAATGTCGAAACCGTAAAAGCAAAAAAGAAGAGGGTCAACGAAAACGAAAATCTTCAACGCCCCCACCCTCTCCGCCGACTGTATCATCAACATCACAGCATTCTCCAAAAGCCTCAACATCACCATACAGCAGTTACGAAATTCAAAGTGGCCAGATCTCGAGTACAGTTTTGGATTCCCCAAATAGAAATTCCGGTTGGAGGTACGAGAATTTAAATAATAATTACGAAAATATTATTGGAGTGCATAGTAATGGCAATAACTTACCAAACCATCTTCCTCAGTTTTCAGTCTTCAAAACGCCTTATTCTTATGACCGTAAGGCATTTAGCAATCACTATAATCAAGATGGATTTTTGAACAGCTATTCAAATCCACATAATTCTTGCCCAGAATATGGCCCTTCTTATCATCCTACTCCTAACCTTCTGTCACACTTTAGCTCACAACATGTTGGGTTAAATCGGATAAATAATCCTTTTGATGACTATTACTCATTTGGCGGTGTCAGTACACCGCCAAATGATTTAAAAAACAGAAATGAAAATGCCAAGCATAAATCGGTAGATATCAAATATACGGATAATAGCGAATGTTTCAGAGATCCGGAGATAGGCGGCGTTGCCATTGCTTTATCTCATGGTAGCGTGTTATTTGAGTGTGCTAAACATGAGCTGCATGCAACCACGGCCCTAAAAAGCCCAGATAGAACCAATCCCACCCGTATTTCCTTAGTGTTCTACCAACATAGAAACTTAAACAAATCTCAGCATGGCTTGGATGAGTACACTTTAAAACAAAAAATTAAGCTAGGTGGCGCCCAGCCAGGTCCAGCTGAATTTGAATCGAGTTTTGATAGTAGTAGTGTGATTAGTAGTTTGGAAAAATATTCAAGTGAGGTGGTGCTTAGAGCGGCAACGTTGCCAACTTTTTCTATTACTACAATGTTTCCAATGTACCCCTGTATGGTTACAGGTCCCTACCAAGAACCCTACGCTGGTACACAGTCGATGCCAAACAAATGAGACAGTCTTATTCCAAGTTATTGTCATTCCTCGGCCTTGCCAAAGTTAAAATAATAATCCGTAGGTTTTAAGGTGTAGGAATTATCTTGTATATTATAAAATTTGATGCACAATTATTGCTAAACACATTAAATCTAAAGGCATGTAGCATGGAAACATCGAAAATTCTCTTTAGAAACTTGAAATTAATAAGGATTTATCTGCCAATAAACGAGTTTTTGGTGAGACGATAATGAACCTTTTAATGTTTCCATCAGAGAGTATTTCGATTTTTTACTACTGTTGAGTAGCTTGTGGATATCTATAAAACGGCTGTAAATGACTAGTATTTTAGACTTTTCAAATCTTAACCACAATAATTTATATTATCAGTTTTTAAGTATTGCAATTACAGTTCTGATTTTTTTTTGAATTTCAAATTGTTTAGGCAGAACTGTGGTTGAACGGATGTAAAAAGTTAAAGCCGTTAAATCAGTGCCTCTATGATCTCAGAAATAATATAAAATATAAAATAGGTCACAAATTACTGAAACGAAGTACAAAAACATTCAAACAAGTAGTAACCATAATGAAAAAGTTATATGTACATATTTACCTAAACCAAAACATAATGCATCACAACTATCATTCTGTATCTCTACCGCAGTTATTTCAATTCAGTTTTTATACCTTTATATAATATTGTATACCAAAGTTTTTTACCAGATACCACAGTATTTTAGAATTTACGACATAGGTCTTATCAAAATAAAACAAATACTCATATTGCTTATCTACTTTAAAGAATATTCACATTATATGAACAAGTTCATATATGATCTGAAACCGATTCTGCCTGCGTTTCAAGGGAAATGCATATATTATAAGACCCTCTTTAGAGAAACTTAGTTATAGATTTTATAGCTGATATTTTATTGGAGTTAGTGTTGGTTTTATTATGGTAAGAACTTTCAAAAAAAAAATATAGATTATATTGGGATTTTATGTGACGACATATTATTGTCTTGTATATTTTGTAATTTGGTTTTTAAAATGTCTTTAATATTAGTACGGTGTGAAGGATAATTGCAAAATTACTATTCTTTCTATGATAATAACATTATTCGAGATATGCAACAATTAATTTGCAAACTTTGAGAGAAATTCAGTTTTGCAATTATTTCTCGTGTAAGTACTTTTCTTGCCTCTTTCTCTATGACTATTGTACTTTATTTTCTCATTCAATTTGCCTTTAGTGTCCAGTGCCACCCATTTAAATGAATATATTTTTGAAACCAGAGTGGCATGCAACAAATATATAATTCTATTTATGAAAATATTTAAAGATAAAATTTTAATTGTTGATTTACTGTACCAATAGTGTGTAAGATCCTATTTTTCTATCTTGCGGCCAGTCCCTGTGAAAATTATATCATATCTTGCATCACTATATAGTATAAAGTTTGTATAAAATAGGTCAAAATGTATACTACTGGTATAGTCGATCAGAATATTATTACAATTGATAATTTTCCAAAAAAGGCCATAAATGTTGTTGTAAATTGATTTACGAGAATACATTTTATAGTTTTCAAAGTATATTTTTATTAAAAAAATGAAGAGAAAATATAATTATGTTCGTTCGTGTGGACGCATATGAAAATATTGAATGTATAGGATTAGTATAATACGCTGTCGTTTGAAATTGAAATGTGTATTTTAAGACTAATATTAGATATTAATGCCAAATTTTTAAACGTAGATATTTTTATTATTTGTCTCAAGGTAGCAAGAAAATTAAAGTTAGCCGATTGGACGTTTCATTCAATTTGAATGATGCAATATGCACAATAATAACTAAACTGCTGGCCACCCGAATGACAACATGTGACTTTTTATTGAAAAGTTAAATAATATTATTAAGAATTAAGAAAATTAGTTGCGTTTTCCGGCATTGTATAGCAGAAAAAATAATGTTGCAGCCTACCTAGCGTGGCTACAGGGATTCATAGCAAACCTGTGCTATATAATCATACTTCTATTTAGGGAAATATTTTTGTTTCTTCCGAATCGAAGCTAAATAAGTATTGATTTATTGTTTTATTTAAACAATAGTTGTAGTCATGCATTTTTCCTTGGTTAGGAGTTCATCATTAAATTTAGATTCTTTCAATCGATAACAGTTTATCGCAGATTTTCAGTCTTAGGGGACAGCATCAAATACCAGACATTCTTGTGCTGTTCCTCTAGCACTAGATATAATGGACCAGCCGAGAAGCCAGGGCTGCACTTTCCCTATCCAGTATGTCCTTGAAGTAATTTACATTGTTTGCTGTTACTCAGTGAGTTCCACATATAAACAACCCTATTTTTAATAAAGTTTTTCCTATGGAGTCTCTTATTCTTTTCTTCTGTTAATTTCTTAGGATGGTCTCGTAAATACTCAAAATGTGTTTCTCACAAACAGATTCATGTCGCAGGTATAGTTATCGTTTAGTATTTTGTAAGTTTCTATCATGTCCCCTCTGCATGTTCTTTCTCTGAGTGCTGGCAGGTGGGCAAATTTTCAGCCGTTCAATGTATGGCTGTTCTTTCAGATCAGGTGGGATTTTTGTTACTCTGCGCTAAACCTTTTCTAGCCTTTCAATATCACCAACAAAATATGGGTTCCACACCGAATGGGAAAACTCCAATTTTGGCCTTATGTAGGTTATATATAGTCCAGGTTTACGCGCCAACTGCATCCCACAGTGAGGAGAAAATTTATGAATTCTACCACTAATTAGAAAGAACTATTAGGGAAATACCCAACAAAGAAGTAACATATACACAAGGCGACTTTAACGCCAAAATTGGGCAAACGCAAGAAGATGAACAAATAAGGCAATTGATCGGAAGTTACGGCTTGGGCAAGAGGAATGATTCCGGTCAAAAGCTCGTAGAGTTTTGTATAGAAAATAACTTAGCCATCACAAATAGCCTATTCCCTCCACACCCAAGACGCCGATACACGTGGATATCTCCAGAAGGACAATACAAGAATCAAATTGACTTTTTCCTCATAACAGCTAGATGGAAATCAAGCGTCAATAACGTGAAAACTCTCCCTGGAAAAGAATGTGGAAGTGACCACAAACTCCTGCTAGCTAAAGTCAGAGTTGATATAAAAACAAAGAAAATAGAAAAAATAACTTTCTCCTTAGAACCAGGAAACATGGAACGATTCAAACAGAAATTGGGGCAAAACCTAGTAACAGATTGGGATACCTCAAGATAGTCAAATCCACAAGAAATGAGGCTAAGCCTCCAAACAACTCTATTAACCACCAAAGAACAAGTGATACAACAAAACAAAAGGAAAGTAAAAAACAAAAAATGGATGACCGACGGAACTTGGAGTGTAATAGAAGAAAGGAAGTCTCTCAGACAAGCAGGCACAAATACACAAGAACGAAGAACCGACTCCTGAGGATCCCTTGGACAGCACGTAGAACCAATGTTTCCATACTGGAAGAATTGGGAATTCAGGAAAGGCTGTCAAGTGTAATAAAGCGGTGAATCCTGAAATACTTTGGACACATCACTAGAAGGAAGGACGACAATCTGGAAAAACTGATTGTGCAGGGGAAGCTGGAGCTCGAGGACGCTCCGTAAGACGATGGATCTGCCAAGTTAAGGAATTAAACGGTGCCCCGTTTCAAGAAAACATCAAGAATGCCTCAGACAGGGACAAATGGAGGAAGATTGCCCAAACCACAACTTAAATGGCAACCCTGAGATCACGACACTTCAGCCATGAAGTATACGACTAGAGAGAGAGAAAGAGAGGTTATATATAACTTTTTATCATTTCCACTGAATGATTGTTGGCACATATAGGTATATAACACATATATATCAGAACAGCAAGATCCCTCGGCTGGTCCAGATGTTGCAAAGGTACTCCATTCATTGTATATATCAATTTTAAATTTTTTGGACCCATACTCAGTACAGTACACTTAATTTTATTTTCCATGTCGTTGTCCATTTTTCTATTTCCTGCAGATCCCTTTGCAGATCAAGCTCATTCTTTAGAGGGTTTGCATAAAGTTTAGTATCATCCGCAAAGAACGGTATGCTAGACCTGATAATGTATGAGAGATCTCCGATGTACAGCAAAAACAGCAGTGGATCCAGCACTGATCCCTGCGGAACACCACTCCCCACCCCGTGCTCACTCGACAACGATCCACCCGCTCTCATCTGGAGAGTTCGCTCTAACAGGGAACATTTTATCAGATTTAGAAGCTTACCCATTATTCCATAATGTTCAAGCTTCAGTAGGAGTCTTTTATGAGGGACCTTATCAAAAGCTTTTTCATAATCCAAATATATTATATCGATGATGTTTCCCTCATCAATTGCACGTTTGGAGAAGGATATAGTTTCTGCAGCTAGCCTCAATTGCTTTAGCCCTGTTAAAGCTCTCCTTTTGGTGAATGCCACCACTGTTGTTTTATGTGGATTAACTGATATTTGTTCTTCTCTGTACCAGATGCTAAGGGCTCTTTGGCTTCTTTCCGATATGGTGCCCGTGAACTTTCCTCGCACCACAATCGTCAAGTCAAGTTAAAGGAGTACTCAAATCCATTCTTAAAAGCTACCTGAGCCTAATTCTTAAACCTCTTTTCTTGACAATTTGAAGAACCTTGACCCTAATAACTTAAGATGCTCAACTAACGGACATCCTACGGCAGCAGGGAAAGTAGACTTAAATCTGCCAAGCCGCTTTTCTCCATCACATTCGAGTTGCAATATTTTCATTTCGTCTGCAAAATATTTCATTTTACCTCACTATGTCATTGTTTGCACCTTTCCTCTACAATTTTTTGAAAGTACATATCAATTCAATGCCACTGATGTAATGAGGCTCTCGATGTGACGGTATTGTATAAATGTAAGGAATTGGCTCACTGAAAATGAGAACCAGCAATTGATGAGGCATCATGTAGCTGAAATACTAAATATTATTTTATTAGAATTGGTTTCGAGTTTGTGGATGTTTCTTTTGGATACCAACGACATGGATTATACTAAGATGATATGCAGGCAACCTACAAAAGTAGAAGATATCACCAATAATCAAGGTCACGACGACATTTAAAACTGCTTAAAAATTCTAAAAGCTAACATTGCAAATAAATGTGCTGCAAATTATGCTCATTTCAGATGAGGATGGGCGTGGACCTGAGTCAGAGAAAGATCTTTATCATGCCTGGAACCAAGTACAAAAATTGGATGCATCTTAATGAGAGATGATAATTCTTTTAACGAAGATAATACCTCAAACTTTTTACGAGAAATCGATGATAATGAAAATGAAGTGGATTACCCAGAAGATATTTAAAATTGCAAGAAAGACCAAGATCCACAAGATGTTTCGAAAGAAGTTCCGGAAGAAGTTTCTTAAAAGGATCCACAATGAGTAACACAAACTGCAAATCTGCATGTTATTCCTCAACCAAATGACAAAGCTCAGGATAAACCGAAAGTAATCAAATTCAGAATATCACTGCATATGAAAACATAATTCATCGAGCTTCTGGTATAAGTAATGCGTATTTCCAGCGATCATGCCAAGAAATAGTCCTAACTGAAAATGTATGCTGACTTTACCACATAGGGCAACCTCCCATTTAAAATATAGCTTTGCTGCAGAAAGATGAAGAAATGCCCGAGAAGAAAGGATGAGAAAAACCTGTTTACCATCTGATTTTTGTTTACATGAAAACATACTCAGATTAGAAAAGAAACAATAAAATGAAAGCAAAAAATAGCAAGAGAAGATAAACCAAAAATATGCAATAACAACTAAAAAAAAAAACGAAAAGGGGTAAACAAGGTAAAGCTCAAAACTAAACGACTAAAAAAGATCAGGACATGGTAAACTAGAAACAGTACACTAAACATTGTGGCAGGAACAGCATATAATAGAGAAAAAAAGTTAAATGGGTTTCGTGCATTGATGAGGAATAACATTGATTAGCATGAGAGGGACATTTATTTTTTTAATTTGCTTGTTTATGTACTTACACACTATTTTCTTGTTTTGTAACAACTGAAGAAAAACAAAAGAAGAAAAAAAGAAAAGTATGGAACCTTGTAGCCATGTTAAGTGCACCATAAAATTGTCTATTTCGGCTACAAAATGCATTAAGCCGCAAGTTACTATCCTAATTCTCATTCATAATAATTAACTTTGAATTTTTGCAGACAAATATGTGTTGCATTTCGAGCAGTCAACAGCTTAGTTGCATTTCATTATTCAATTTGTACTACTATAAAGGCTCTCGTCATTTATTTTAACTTTAGATCTTGCGTTAGTTTTAAATATTTTCATTTTAAATTTTCAATTAGAAAAAAAAAGTACTCAACATCAGGTTTGAATTGGCTTACTTAATAAAATAATTATTAATAGAAAGTAAGAATTATTTAAATTTTTGAAAGTCTGTATTTTGGGTTAATTTGGATTAGTTTGCAGGTAATTTGTTTTGTCGTATGAATAGAAATTAATTAGTATTACAAATTTTCATCTGATGGAGGTGAAGACATCTATAAAGATATAAACATTTTTCGTTAAAGGTTGTTCTGAAAATGGTTACTTCTGTTGCAGACTTATTTATCCCTTTTTCAAAACTCTTTAAATATATGCTAAAACATTTGTAATTTAAAAATTAGTAATATTTATTTATTTCAATGGTAAGAATACTCTAGTCTCTTTAGAATGATTGGGCTCAAATTGGGTTCAAATTTTTTACCTGTGTTTGTTTAAAAAGGGATTTCAAATTGAATTGCACTTTTGCATTATCACTTTTTCCACTCTATCCAATGGTGGTTTTCAGTTTGGAATTCCACGTTTCGTCTTCAAGGGGTCATCATCAACTTTATTTTTTTTAAATACGAACTTTAACTTTGTGTATCGTTTTTCAGATGATATTGCCGTTATTAATATATTAGAGTATTTTTAATATTTTTATTTTTTTTATTCTTTTTTTAATTATTTATTTTGCTTTCGCGTAATATTGACTAGTTTAAGTATTTAATTAAATTTAATTAAAGTTCGTATTTAAAAAAAGTTGATCAGGGGTTGGAATCCGACGTTTCGTCTTCAAGGGGTCATGAACTTTTAACATACCGACTTTAAATAAATTTAATTAACCTAAACAATTCAAAACTACGCTAATATCATCTGAAAAACGAAAAAAAAAAAAAGTTCGTATTTAATAAAAGAAAGTTGATGAAGACCCTTGAACACGAAATGTCGAATTCCAAACTCAATGCAACCATTGCATAAAGCGGAAAAAGTATCAATGCAAAAATGCAATTGAATTTAAAATCCGTTTTTAAATAAGCTCAGGAAAAAAATAAAACGATTTTTCAAAATTTCGGTCTTTTTCTGATATCTCCGGAAATACTGGGAATTTTAAGGTTTTCCAAACGGCATAGTGTTAGGCAGCGCAATTTTGCCCTAATTTGTCCGACACTGTATCCGTTACGGTTTTCGAGTTCCCCATACATAGACTCGAATTCGAGCCACTCTGTACAGATGTCGCTAAAGATGTATTAAAGAATGTGACTTACTACATGCTATAAAATGCTGAAAAACTATTAAAATTTGAAAAATCGACATGAATTTGAGTAAGACCTAAATATATGCAATTATTACCTTCTGCACTCCCTGTATATCACACTTTCACCTGATTTCTTGTCTTGTAGAATTTATCGACTTTTATCGTTATTATACAATTTTAGAAATTCATAGAAGGGTTATTTTATGGCCTGTATTTCTCACAAAGAACTTTTCTTACAGTGATATTGGCCACAAATATCTATAATAAATCCATCAATATTTATTAACACTCATGTAAGAAATAATAAAACTGTTCCTCGGCATTAGAACAACATCAAAACATATTGATCTTTTTCATTTAAATACTTAAACGATACATTTTACGTGTTATTATAAAATTCAAACAAGGATACGGCTATATATTTTCTTGCTAACCATAATTTTGCCATAATATATGAAGTTACTTCCTGCTAGCAAACCACGCCATTTTTTGTATTATAGTTTAAATCTTAAAAGAAAGCACCGTTATTAATTTATTTATTTATTATTTATTATAGATTTATTAAGTTTATCGTCTTTGCGCAAAACTTGCTCATATTTCTACTGAAAGAATTACTTATAATTCAAAATGATTTTTATCTTATAAATACATATTACCTTTAGTATCTGTCATGCATATGTGGATATGACAATATCCACGGAAAATATATTGATTATTTCAGCAATTAATTATTAGCTTCTATATGATTTAAAAATAATGTTTAAAAAAACTAATTTAATAATGTGTACAATATATTTTTATCTCAATAAAATCAGTTTATGTAACTGCAAGTATACTTTAACATTTACTATCGAAAAAAAAATCATTTCATCTAGTAGCACTAATTAAAATTTCAGATTTAATAACAATCGTTAGAAGATATTTGAGAGGAGCTGTTAAATTAATACATTTTCCTATTCCTAAACCAATATTTATATATTTTTCTATAGCTATTCCTGTCATTATCTTTTATAGCCTTTCTATCAATGGTTATATAGTATTACATCGTGCAATATAGTTCAGCCGCTAGTATTTCATCAACCAGTATTATTCATTAAGTTTTGCGCAAAGGTGCTAAAATATACTAGTATTTAAACGAAGAAATATAATTGTACATATATTTTTTACATCGTTCGTCAATCTATCCTTTACTTGCAAATGGGAAAAGCAATCAAGTTGTATATATTTTTTAAGTGGATACTTGCATTCCATCTGTTGTTCCATTTGTAAAATTTTCATTGTTAGGGTATACAAAAAAGCAATATCTTACTATTTATAAAATTTCATATCATGTGTGGAAGTATCTACTCAAAAGGAAACTGTCGTTTAATTGATTGGTACTATCATTTGTAATTCCTAGTTTTAGACTTTTTATTTTAGTGTTAAGATGCCAAATATGTGTAATTTGTCTTGTGAATATATTTATAAAATAGAAAATATGTTTGTTTATTTTTATTTTTATTATTTATTAGCAGCGAGCTGGTTTTTGTGTAGGAGACATCAGAGTTCGAAAATAGATTTCTTAATTTTCTCTACTTTGCTCTAAGTCAAAAAAAAATTGTGCTTGAATTTTTCAACTAAGTATTCATAAGACCTGTCTAGGAAAATTTAGAACTACAACACGTTTATAATATGTATAGTCTGTTCAGAAATCTTTGTCAGCACACAGCCTCAATTATATCGCACAGAAAAGATGCAAGGACCATAAAAACACAGTAAAATATAGACGTTACCGTCAAACGGAGTTAATAGTTTTTACCATTTCAAATTGCTCTGTAGCTGAAATGATATTTATTTTATCGATAACGGAAAATATGTAAAAGTGTGTCACAACCAATAGAATAAAGGCATACTGTACACTTTTTAAAAAATTCACGTTAAAAAAAACAAAAGTAGTGTTTTTCTATTCAGCCATGAAGCAACCCATACCCGGGGCATGTATTTGCATGTCAGAAGTAAAGACGTAGCTGTGATCGTCATAGATTATTTAAGACCACTTGTTGATAGCGCTTGCGCAAATGGTTGATTAGGACCAAAAATTACGTTGTATTTGTATTAGTTGCCCTTCTAGGACCACTTTCCACTGTCGCTCTGAGTTTTTTGCCTTACTAAGCTAATACTTTAAATCCGCCCTGAAAATAGACTGCCTTCCTAATGCTAGAAATAAAAGTCGTTGCATGCCAAACAACTAATTTATTTGCCACATAATTAAAATATGCCATCTCACTCACAGGTCGATTTTCTTGATGTAGAAGAGAACACATAACTAAAACATTCGTAAAGTACAGTGGACAAGTACCACAGACAAAGATTAAACCAGGGTAAGGTGAGACAGATAGAACTTGATATTTCAAACACTGATATGTCAAGGCAATAAACAGGTGAATGACTTGTAAAATTTAACCAAAGAGAATTAACCTAAGATAGGTATCACACATAAAATTGCAGAATTTAAAACAATACAGTGTTAAAATAAAATGCAGCAGAAATGAATAAATCAATAGATGATAAGTCAAGAACACAGCAAAAAATATAACCGTAAAATTACAAATTCAGTAATAAAATGAGACAGCAAAATGCAGTGACTAACCCAACTAATCCAACTACTCAAACTAACTATGCACGGACTACCCATTTACAGAAACAGACAATAACATTAGTGATCTTTAATTTTGCCGATTTTCTGTCAGATATTCTGGGCTCAATAACATCCGTGTTTGGTAAAGTTACGCGATTTTAACTCGTATAACTCATCTTTTTGGCATGCAACCAACGGGTTAGTTTGGGTTAGATAGGTTGAGATGCAAGCAACGTGCTCTAAAAGGATTTGGGAGTTATGGGGTCACAACGGGACCGGCCTAATATTTTTTCTGCGACAAGGGAGCTCAACGGGCCCAGCCTCGCAAGTTAAAGATCCTGGAGTCTCTACTGCTACAAATTTGTGGTTTCCGTATGCGGACGATCACTGATATCACACAGTCTGCAGTTTTTCTTTCTGCGACACAGAGAGCACAACGGACCCTGCCTTGTAATTTACATGAATTTTTTCTTTTTACCTGAGGTGCATCGTTATCGTACATCTACCATATAAAGCCAATCGGAATAATTTTAACATTATACCGACTGAAAATACAACACACGTCAGCAATAGGTAACAATGCTACCTGAATTCGTTCAAATGGGCCATCCGTCGTCTACTACTACCTTTTTATATACGGAAGAGGCCCTGCATTTTATACCAGTAGGGAAAACTATGCTGTGATTACGCTTATCTTATATTTATGAAAGTATATATTATTTACAAAAATTAATTATTCTTTTAAGGCAGCATCCAGCTTTAATCCATTTTACTTTGTTGTAATTTTAACCTGTTATAACTTTTCTAATGCAGTGCTTTTGGTATTTCTTTTATTCACAATAAAATAGTGTGTATTTTATACCTTTTAGTTCTTGCATTTTTATTTATTTTTTATACCTCCTGCACTTTTATTTAATTTAATTTGACGTGTGCAAAAATTGTATATTCTTGTGGTACCAATAAATTATGCTTATTGTGACTATTGTCGCACCAATAAATTATGATATTATGCACATTTTGGCACCAATAAATTGTGATTATTATGATTATCTTAGATATACGGCATAACCAAGAGCCGCGCTACTTTATTTTGTATGGCAAGTTTTACTTAGTCCTACATATTATTCTGTCTCACCTTAATCCAATCAATTTGAGATCAACTAGAAAAACATTTTAGGGTAAATCCCTAATCAATTCTAAATTAAATAAATAAATCTAGTTTTACACTTGCTTTAAATCAGCTGTGCTGTTCTTTTCGTAAAAGCCCTAATTGTCGCCAATCTGTCTAGAACTTATTGCACCTAACGGTATTGCTCGTGCCAGTTGTCTTATTGGCAAAGATATTTATTTTTTATTTATTATTCTTTATTGCCAACAAAGTCATGT
The DNA here is from genome assembly GCA_016904865.1 of Pissodes strobi. Classification (NCBI taxonomy): domain Eukaryota; kingdom Metazoa; phylum Arthropoda; class Insecta; order Coleoptera; family Curculionidae; genus Pissodes; species Pissodes strobi. The sequence continues at coordinate 366,333 of MU182252.1, forward strand.
ACCAATATGACAAAGCAACGTCTAAGAGAAAAAGAAGGTGAAAGCAACACAATAAAAAGTGTCGACTTATACCTATACCTGAGTATAAACAATATAAAAGCAAAATAATAAAACAGTAAAAATTCACAAGATAGAAACAAAATAGTAAAACAGTAATAAATCATAAGATAGGACATAATGATAAGGCTCCTGAATACAACAGTTAATATACAACTTTTTAAAACTACAATAATTACAACTTTATTCTTTTAGCTGGCCCTCCAGGTAATAGAAAGATAAGTTTGTTTTAATTTTGTCAGTAATTCGTTGGTTTTATGAGTTAATACTGCGTGACTTTTGATTTCATTTAAACTAGACATTTTTTAGTTATTGATTATATAACACACAAATTAGAGCCATGCCTTATTTGAAGAGATTTTAACGATTTAAGGTCCTCCCTGAGTCTAGCCGAAATTTTACCTGCCCTTTGCGACAAGCAAATAGGATCGAGCTCTTATGTACGTGCTCCCAGTTACGTAAAATTAAAATAAAGAAAGTATAAATTTTGCGTAATAGAATTGGTTCTCACCTGGAATGGTACACATGGAAACGTTGTTTTTGTCCACTTCTCCATCAGATTGGATTGTTAGATGACTTCGTGTGGATCGCGGCATTTTTACTTACAAACTTTAGATCGCGATATTGGCTAAGATTTGAGCTCTCAATAAATGATACCTGTACATCTATGGACACGTCCTGTATCACCTGAATCAGTTGATGAACGTCGTCCAGGTTACACAGCACACGTCCATATTTGCAGCTAGGAGAATATCTGCGTATATGAAATTTATTGTCCCCGTATTATTCGCCGAGCGTCGTCCAAAGATCATAATTTTCTCCATGACCAAACTTTCCACAACTCTACGGGCACTAGTCCCAGCTAGATTTTGAAGTACATGTATCCACATGGCGGCCCCTGTATCAGTTGTTGTACGTCGTCCAAGGCACTCCACATAGAGACATGTATAAGGTTAGAAAAATACTCGGGGAATCGCGGATCGTTAAACCACGGACTATGAAATTTGTGACCCCTGTATCCTCCGCCGAGCGTCGTCTAAGGATCATAATTTTCTCCGTGATCAAACTCGCCACGATCTCGCAAGGATCTGCCAGATTCTTTTTACCTAAGCTTTGAGTTCTCGATTCTTAATGCCCGCGGAGCTATTTATTTATTTATTTATAATGAATTGACCTAAACCTAAAACTAATACAAACTTAACAATATATACATATTTACAAATAAATACCTACTACCGACTAAGGTGGTACTAACAAGCGTCCACCTAAACCTAAGATAACTAAATAAATAACATGATATTGTAATACTAAATGATTATTCTAACACCGCACTTTTTAATGTTTTTCGGCTTCATGCAGTCCTACCTGGTGGAGCCCGCGGAGCGTCTCACGGTCGTGCTTTTAGACGCTGCTGGGCTACTGTGTCTCCCTTGTATGCATTTAGCAGATTTATTCACGGCAATGATTTAAATTCGGATTATTTTTGTTTCTTTCTTTAATTAGGCAATGCAGAATTAAATAATAAGTAGTAAAATAAAATAGACTTAAAAAAAAAATTGAAAATCAAAAAATATATGTAGGATAGGACTGGGTTATTTCACCCTACAACAGTGCTTTATTTTGCATGTTTTTTGCTAGTGTATCCCGGAGGTCAATAGAAATATTAAAAAAAAATAAATACACATTTGCAGTAAATTTCTGGCAACAAAACTCTTGAAAAATACAGAAACACGCATACAAAATCTCTTATTGAGAAATTATTAAACAATTCTTATTTTAAAAGAACAAAAAACATGCTATTGCATTAATTTTTGCATACAGCGGTACTAGGTACAAACTAATATTAGGTAGGTACTCACCTATAACTTTAGGAACAAAAAATGAACAAAACATATAATAATAAGTTTACATTGTGAAACGGAAAATTTAAGGATTTCCCTCCCTTGAGACCGTAGTAACACAATCGGACTGATAAATCCGTTAAGAACACATGTTTGGTTCCACAGGAAAGCCATAAATATCCTGAGAATGGCCTGGTTGGATGATGTCTCTAAAAAAGTACCACAAATATCATCTTCATTATTAACGGTTTTAACACTTTTCCAATATAAAATATGAATGCTTAATTGTTTTCTAAATTGGTTGGAAAAGCCACCAGCACTACTAGCAGCTAGTCTGATATTTGGATACACTCCTTTGAAACTGGGGAAACATGTCTAAAGAATCTACCCTTAAAAGAAACACCATCGATTGATTCCTTTTCACACGCTTGAGTTGCAGCAATCTGGCCTAAAGGGATGTTCAATTCGTCATCATCATCTTCTGACTCGCTCAATTCTTCATGTCCACCAAATCTAGGAAATTCTTCTTCATCTCCACTAAATCGAGGCACCACTTTTTTATTTCGCTAAACTCAAACAACTCTTCTCCTTCTTTATGTACCTCACTTTCTTCTCCAAAGTTTACTCCAGTTACACTTTTGTCAGCTACCACCTCGACATTATCTCTTATTTCCCTCTGTGCTGTTTTATCGGAATACCTCGTTGACTTAAGTATGTCCAACACTACATTAATTATATTTCTTCAATGGCATGTATATTTTCAGTAGGGGCACTTGTGAGACGATTCAAGACTTGCCCACCATCTAGAGGGTAAATCCCACATTTTCTGAAACTAGACTTGATATTTTCCTCCTGATTGGGTCTAATGCTGTCCATCAACTCTTTTGCAAAATGGAGAAATCGATCTTTGAGTATGGTAGCTGCCCTTCTCCCCTAGCCATCTTCCACTTTTCAAGAATTTTTCTTCAAGCTGACGAGTCTTTTATCTCTGGAATTGCTATTCTTGTAACCCAGTCACCGAAACTAATAGCATCGAACCACATGCAAGGATTTATATTGTATCTGGCACCCTTGATTCGGCCAACTGTCAAGAATTTATACATATTCTACGCCTTACATACTATGTATGAAGGCAACACTTTACCGTCTGCTGTTGCTGCGAACATGACTGACGTACAATTTTTCGAAGTGTTGCGATAGCCCCATTTAGTTATTATGCGTTTTCCTCCCGGGTCTTCGGATAAATTGGTTTCGTCGAAGTTCACAATATTAGTTGGCGGTATCCCAATTAATTCGTCACTTAGGTGATCAAAATATGATTAAATGGCCTCGGGCGATACCGTCGCTCTCAATCTTTTAATATTTTGACAGATACGAGTTCTAAGTTGTGACTTGTGCCGTTTGAGAACGCCATGTACAAAATATTTCCCTTGCAAATTGCTTTTGAATTTCCCTATGCTTTTCCTCTATCATCAAGATAGCTTTCCACCATTACTTTGGGGTCATACTTATCTAAAGTATAATTAATTCTTTTAATATACTGTCACGAGTAATTTTAGGGGTAGCGCGTTTATTTAAAGAATACCTTCTCAGAGAAGAGCCTCGTCGCGATTAGTACAATGACGGGGTCTCAATGCTTCCTTTAATCTACCACTGGGTGTTCTACTCGTGAGGACACGCCTTGTTTAGCGTGCCGGGGGGTAACTGAGGTAGACCGGGATCGCGTGACGTGGGGTAAGAAGAGATGATAAAGTAAGCACGTTTAGTTTATAACAATAACAATGTATTAACGATAAAACTTTAACAACAATTATTGGTCAGAAAAATGAGATTCTATTATACCCGATTACTACGGTGCGCATGTTTTCTCGATTTGAGGTACTGTTTATAGGTCTTTGTATATTGTCTTATAATTTATAGTTTTTCTTAAGAGTTGGGTTTTATTTAAGAGCACTAAGAGCTTTCACTAAACTTTTTAACTGACTATTTAGACACTTGTCTTTCTGAACACTCTGACAAACTTCTTGTCAAGACTTTACTATGGAGGTTGTGCAACCCCTGGTCCTAGCAGTCGTCAAATGGCTAACCGGTACCAGGTTGGGTAGGAAAGGAATGGAACCTAAAGCAGTCGTATGACTAACTTTAGGAGCGGATAGAACCCAGAAGGCAGTCGTCAAGTGGCTAACCTTGGGAGCTGGAGGTGAGACCAAAGTCTGACGAACTGAAGGTTTGCCAGTGTATTTATATTAGAGAAATTGCTGATCATTGCATGCTTAAGGTTCATAATCGCTCCCGTTGACTGCTCGCGTTGTTTATAGTTTGCTTTTAATGTTTGTTAAATAATTTCAAGTTCAAACTTGGGACAGGGTGATAATTAGTTACTAGCTTTATGAATTATTATATTTGACACGTTCCCTCGCCCTCTAAAATGTTGGTCCCCAACATTAATGCTACCGTTATAGCTCAAAAAAGAAAGACCTCAATTCGAAAAAACTTGCCGCCTAATACTATGTGATATTACAATTTATAGAACTTAAAAAATATCCATCAGTGGTCTTGTTACTTTCTGGATCCAGGCTGATCCTTAGTAACTCCCTCTAGCCTCCACTGCAGTCTATATGTCTTAGCATTGACATACCATTAAACTGTTTTGAGGGTATCATAAGTAAGAGCCTGCTGGAGAGACTAGTATGGACATCCACTGGTGCTTGGTACATAAAATAAAAAAGAAACATATTTTTATAAATTGTCTTTGAAATTTTATACTTAACTCTAATTCTAGATTAACAGAGAACAAGTAGAGTGTATAATTCCCCACTTAGTATTTTGCATATTTGAAATATCTATACTTTACCGTTGACTGTCAAATAGGCGCCTATTCGACAATCAACGCTTGTTTGCATAATTGCTATAGTTACAGCTAACAGGGAATGCGTCCATCCCACGCTAGTTGAACTTTGCTTTCTAATTATAAACAATTTTAATTCTAGAGTTACTAGGGAGATAGTTTATAGCACTTCTTTCTATAATTATTTACATTACTTAATTCAAATAAGTCGATCCTGTTTTTAATATTACCCAACTCTATTTACCATATCTATTACATGGAAAATTATCGGGCTTATTTATGTATACAGATGGGCTTGTTTCCCCATATTAAATTTAACTATATTACCCATATTGTAGATAATTCCATAATTGTAAAGAAAAAATTTGATTAATTATGTCTTATTAAATTATTTTGTACATCTAACATTATATTACTTAAGTACGGTCCTTTTTATGAGACTAATATTTATAGCTGTATTTTATGTCTCTTATTATACAATTATAGCCGTTTATATGACACAGTTAGACTTGTTTACTTATGTAAAAATCTGCTGAATTTTTATAGTCTCTTAATCGACTTATTTAAGCTCGCTGACCCTGTTTATATTTAAAATTGTTTATCTACACACAATTTACCGATTTTAGTTCCATGAAATATCCTACAGTCAATTAGTCTAATATGTAACATTAATAAATAAAAGGTATCTTATACTTTACGCTACAATATTTTCTTTTTTCTGGCTTGTCCCTCACTTCTTGGTGGCTAGATGGCGCCCTTTGAAAACTGCTGAGAAAGTATCCATCTTTGCTTCGTGTCCCTTGTTGAGTATCGATATGTCTGCCCCATCTCTACATGAACGAGTATTCGCCCAGAAGTTCTGGTGCTTTCTTCGTTTTTTTTTTCTCTTCGACTGGTACCCCTGTCAATTCGTCGACCTCGAACTGTTTGACCTCTGGTAAAAATGCTGTTGTGTCAATTCGTCATTTATTTCTACGGTAGCGTTTTGCGTTGTGTAGATCCTAGATCAAATAAATTAGCATTAAAATTTGTTACATTGATATAATGACGAAGATTTGTGTTAGATTTTGCACCTTTTGGTCGGTTTTATGTTCCTGCCGAATGCAGTTTTTGCAATGTGACCAGGGATTTGCCTATGAAGTTTGAATCTTGGCAGGTGCTTTGAAGCGAAAAGGTAAGTGTTGTATTACCTATAATCATTATTTTTGGCCTCTTTGGGAATAGGAATAAATGCTAGAGCATATAAAATCTCTGAGCCAAGGGTGTTTGATGCATGAGTTTGAATTTCTTGGAAACATTTCGCGTGACTGAGTTTGAGGTTAGAAAGGTGTGGTCAGGGTAAATGACCTTTTTGGCCATGTATTCCATGTGGGGCTTGAATATTGACAAGAAAAATTTATCAATGTTATATATTCCAGCTGTTTATTAGATATCTACTTCGGTATCTACTGCTACTGATTTTTCTTTCATATACTTCAGTCTTTTATTATTATCTCCATCTTCTAGGCATTTGACTTTGAAGGACGTGGAAGCATCTGCGTTGTCTTGCCCTGGGAAGTTGTACGTGGATGGTATGGATCCTTCGGACGCTATCGTGTGGTGATATTTCTACCTCTGGATTTACACTAGTTTGTAGCTAATGTAACAGAATCTTATGGATAAGTTTGGTAAGTTCTACTATTATACTATCTTATACATTAGTTTTGCCTTTTTTTATCTATCCCTTCTTTCCGTAAATATATATATTTATACATTGTTTATTGTTATATACTGCGGACTGTTATATAATGAAAATGACAGATAGGCGAAGAAACTCTTTATTGACCTAGAGTAAGGAGTGGTGCAGCTTAGCGGCGTTTATTCAATTTTCATTCTATATTTTACTGAAATTGGTAGTTGGATCTTGGAAAGCAAAGCTTTATAAAAATGTCATTTATTCCCTTCCAAATTGTAGGCGATATGTGTTAGTGCTCGTTTGAAATGCAAGTAATTATGGGATGATTAATTATTTCTCTTTTAGGTTATCGAATCATGAAAATAGAGATATTAAGAATCCCTGGAGCAGAATGGCTTAGTTATTATATTAGACTTTTGTAGCTTATGCTGGATCCTCGAATATGCCTTTCGGTAAGTAGTATATTTTATTGAGCTTTATTCATGTACTACCTACTTGTCTTTTGATAATCCTTTATATTATTTTCAGTTGCCCTATGTTATTGGTCCTGCTGCTGCTGTCTTTATGATTTATATCACACTGCATATACCTCACAAAGTTTTGCTCAGATTTTTTATCATATTTTTCTTAAGCATATTCCTGTTTTTTAGGTCTGGATTCTTGAAGAACTTGGATACTTTTGTCGTAACCTCCAACTGGTTAGACCTTCTATTGGTTCTTGAACGCTCGAATGACCTCTGACCTCCGTGGGCATCCGTACCTTCTGAGATGATTGAACCAAACTCGCAAGGATCTGGTAAATTGGTAAATTGATATTTAATTCTTTCTGATATATACATTGTTTCTCTATACGCCTATATCTATTTTAATTTATTTATACTATATTCCCATATCTTAGGTTTACTTATTCTTTACTTAATCTGTACTTTATTCTATCTCTTCCGTATTTACTACTTTCTTATATATTTATGTTTTATTTTTAAACTCGTATTATATACATATCTTTATATATTTCCTCAATTGTTTCAACTTCTATTTGCTTCTCAAAAACTTTCCTTTAATTATTTCACCTTAGGTATGCAACTTTTCATACTTTATGTGAACACTTTATTCTATGTATTTTCATGCTTACGATTACATGACTAGTTATTTCATTATTTCCTTATCTATCACGAGGCAGTGATAAGTTAATCTATCTATGTCTCTATGCTTATCTATCTATGCTTCATATGTGACTAGCTTTATGTACACAATATAGGAATTATATTATTATTTATGTAACCATGTATGCTCGTTTTTAAACACATTATATAAACATGTTTTCCTTAAACATTTCTCCATTATTTCACCTTATGTATGCTTTACATACACAACTTTTGCTTATATATTGCCTCACTATGTATGCTTCTTCTTAAAACATCTTCTATATTTTTTCTCACTTTACATAAACAACTTTTCAACTTGTGTATGCCTCTTCTATATTCTTCATGCTTTACGTAAACATTTCTTGCTTATGTAAACATTTTATCTGAACTTCTGCGGTACCAAAATTTTTGCTAACATCCTTACTGTCAGTATAGCTATTTCAGTCCGTATGCTCCAATTTCCAATGCCTAAATTAAGATAAACTTTCGTTGTAGCCTTATTTAGGCCGGAGAACACTTTACTTTGTACTTCATCCCTGTATACATAGTTTTTCTCTCCTGTATATATTCTTAATACACAGTTTCAATGGCATCTCAGTTTTTTTTTTGTCAACTGGTTCATTTATTTCTGTTTTACTACTTATATCTTCTCATCCGCCTTAACTTTTTCTATATATTATATCCTATATATTGTCCATTTTTTATATATACAGTTTCTTTGCCTCCTAAATTTCTTATATATAATTTTCTATGCTTACTTGGGTTTTATATTACATTTGGGGTTCTTCCCCCCCCTAATAGAGCTAGTAACCTGTTTTCGAAGTCGTTGGTTACCCTGTCCGTCTCCTGTATATATAATTGTGTAGATGTTATGTTGCCTGTATCCTCTTCAACTTCACTGGTGCCTCCTTCCTCGACATCGTCGTTACAGATAGGAGTTGCCTCAGTCCATGGATCGTGATATGGTAACATTCTACTGACGTGAACAGTGTCTGTCATCTTTTTCCTTCCACCAATTTTTTCTACTTCATAGTTTACTTCTCCCATTTTTCGTACTATTTTGTACGGCCCAAACCACCTTAATAATAATTTCTCACTACGTCCTACTTTTCTTATAGGGATAAATATTTTTACTTTGTCTCCTTCTTGAAATTTCAATTCTCTATGTCTGTCGTCGAATCTTACTTTGTCTTTCCCTTGACTTTTCTTTATATTTTCTACTGCTATTGCCCGTATTGCCAATGCCTTTTCTCTGATCTGTAACGAGTCTGTTTGTATTTCATTATCTGTTACCGCTGCCTCTACCGGTAAGGTGGGTTCCCTGGCGAATGTAAGCATAAATGGACTGAACTTTGTTGTGTCTTGTATTGCTGTATTGTAGGCAAACGTTATGAATGGTATATATGAGCACCAGTCTGTTTGTTGCGTATTACAATACATAGCCAGCATATCTGCAATAGTTTTGTTTAATCTTTCTGTTAATCCGTTACATTGGGGATGGTATGCTGTGGTGAATTGACTTCTTACCCCCATAATGTTTCCTATCTCACGTACCAATTCTGATTGAAACGTTTTTCCCCTATCGCTTAATAACGTTCTTGGTATACCATGTATTAGAAACACTTTTTCTAATAAAAACTTAGCTACTGGGCCGGCTTTTCCATTAGGTAGTGCGGCTGTGATGGCGTATCTTGAAGCATAATCGGTTGCTACGACTATCATAGTCTTCCCTTGGTTGCTTCTTCGAAATGGACCTAGTAAGTCAATTCCTAGTTTATCAAATATTAGGCCTACTTGGATAGGTTGCAACAAGCCTGGCTTTTTTTTATATTGCTGCCCTTTCCTTGCCTGGCAGTCTGGACATCCTTTTATGTACTTCTCAATGTCCAATTATTGAGGTGCGCATGCTTTCTCGACTTGAGGTATGTTTTATGAATTGTTTATAGGTCTTTTTGGTCACTGCTTTGTAAATATAGTTTATCTTATGTTGCGTTGCGTTTTATTTAATGTTAAGGTATTTAAGAGCACTTGGACACTACACTTTGAACTACTTGACAGACTACTTAGAAACTTCACTCGAAGAACTTTGACAGACTCGACTTTTCTACTGTGGTTAATGAAACCCCTAGTCTTAGCAGTCGATGTGGCTAACCAAGAACTAGGTTTGGGGTAGGAAAAGGATTAGAACTTTAGCAATCATGTGACTAACCAAAGAGCGGATTGAACCAAAAGCAGTCATGTGACTAACCCTGGAGCTGGCTTGGGTGAGACCAAAAGTCTGACGAACTGAAGGTTTGCCAGTGTATTTATATTAGAGAAATTGCTGATCATTGCATGCTTAAGGTTCATAATCGCTCCCGTTGACTGCTCGCGTTGTTTATAGTTTGCTTTTAATGTTTATTAAATAATTTCAAGTTCAAACTTGGGACAGGGTGATAATTAGTTAGTAGCTTTATGAATTATTATATTTGACAATACTTTCTTCTTCCATTTTTCTTAAGGCAGTCCTCCTTGTTTTTTTTTTCAAATTAGGTTTTTATATTTCACGCTGGCATTTCTATATGACATACCAGAAGCGCAATTCATATAGACATTGGCGGTTCCATTTTTTTTTTCGAACTACGGTGAGAGGCGCTGTATGTGTACACTGACGTGACAGATGACAGTGACAGGATATCGATTCATCATATGGCAAGCAAACTGATAATACGCGGGACTTTTAAAATAAGCTTTATATTTATGATTAAAAATAAAACTATGACGTACATTTGTGTTACCGACAATTTAAGACAAATGCTACAAGGTCGAATTCCATTCAATGATTGGACTATTAGACAATACCAAAAAATTATCAATTTTTTTCTATAAATTATTGTGGACTTTAGAGAAATTGAGCATTTGCCTTAAATTATCGACAACATCTACGTTAGAGCAACAGTTAGAGTAACGAAATAGTATATTATGATATAAGTGTATAAGAGGGCCTTTAAAGCACGCGTGACATATTTCAAAACACAACGCGCAGCGGAGTGTTTTGTAAGTCGCAAGGGATTTAAAGGCCTCTTGTACATGTATATCATACGCTATTTTTTTATTGCGAATGCATCATATTCTCAAAAATGTTTGACTTATTTGAGTTACGTAGTTACTATTTAGAATAAAGCAATGTTGTTTTTAAATGTGTTCCTTCATTTTGACATATAGTAATTTAAATGGCAGGTAAATATCTAGGTGAAAAAGGTTGATCAAATGTTTCTATAGCAACCTTTAAAAAAGTAGGCGCATCATAAACATCATTTTAAGCACGCTGCAGCGTGCGATAATCGTTGATTATGATGCATGCGTAATAAAAAAGTTTTAACATAAGCCCCATAGTACTTTGAAATTGAAAAATAAATAGGTTTGTTTCGATAAGCTGGAGACCCTTTCCGTCAATGAATGGTGTTTGTCAAACAAGACACCGTGTGTTGGTTTACTGGCCAATTATGATAGAGTATAGGAATTTCTATTGTTGGTTGACTGATGCACTAAATAATCCAAATATTGTTTCATTATTTGCTTCATTTAACAAAAATTCATTTTTACAAAAAATACTAGGTATATAAAATTATCTATGTACATCGTGTTATATTATTTGATCAAAATTATCAACGTAAAATCATAGAATAGTTATTCTGTCATTCTCCCTTTTGGTTTATCATAAAATTGCTATAATAAACTTAAGAAAACACAATTTAAGTCATCAATATAAAAGGTAGAAAAGTAGGTACAAACCAAACGGTGACTTCATAATAATATGAAATCCGAAAAACATAGATTTTCGTTATTTGAGGGTATTTCAGGCTCTTCTACATCACCTAAGTGACAAAACCCCATCAATGTCACCTAAAAGAAAACCTTGATGGTTCGCTAAGGCTCCAATGCTCTCATCTTCACACTTAGCTACAGGTGAGTGAGTTGAAATGAAATTATTTATTACTAAAGACTTAAACGATGCGATAAAATAAGAAGTACTGGGCATGTTTTCCTTTCCAGAATAATTTTGAATGCACTCAAAAAATTTGTCGAGAGCATCCTTCTGGAATACAATATATTTATTTTTATGTACATTCAACATATTCTGACACAAATAAATATATCTCGTAAGCTTTGCTATGAGGTTTTTCAGTGATGGTACTACCTTGTTTCAGCACAATAGTACCTCACTGATTCAATTATTTTTATGGAATCATACCAATATTACAAGTGTTCCGAATTTGAGGTGACGCTAGCCTTAAGAGGTTTTCCGGGGACCTGATTTTTTTTGCTGGAAGTGAGGCTATCAAATTGTTTGTCCAAGAACAGAATTAATTCAACTGTTTCCACTGCCTTAGGATCTAATTTAATGTGGGATTCTGAAAAAAAAGATAATGTACCTATGCTACACGAGGGGGTACAGTTATATTTTGTTTATAAATAATAAAATACTTCTGGAGAAAAATACTTACTCCAAGTGATAATTTTATTCATGATAATCACTACTTGGCAGCTGAATACTTGGGTGCAATAACTGCCTTTCATTTTATTTATTTTTGTTCCTTATAACATGCTTATCGGTTAGTTTATATAGCATTATAGCAAGTTATTCTAATATGGATTAAAATTAAATGGTTCGTTTATGAACAACGATATTAAAAAAATAAACCCAAATTCAAAATCCAGTTCCACGGTCAAACGCACAAACGGCAAAAAATATCTTATGACAAAATGGCTCCTGTCCTGTCAGCTCAACAGTGTCATATGTCACTGTCAAAGCCTCCAGCGCCTCTCACCGTAGTTCGCACAATCAAAGACATGGAACTGTGAATGCCTATTTGACTTATGCTTCTAAGGGGGGATATTTTGTATTCACCACTGGTAAAGTCAGTCTTCTAGAGCGGAGTGTAGAAAAATAGCGCCCCTCGGGGAAGCTGTCCCTGGGAGAGCACACAACAGTGTTCCAAGCCAAAGTGTATGTAATCATGATGGTCGCAACAATGGACGAGGTCAAACTGAGAAATGAAGAGGAAGTAGTAATTTGCTCTGATAGCCAAGCTGTTTGTGAACCCAGGACTAAATTGATCCAGAAGACTGGGGATGCTTTGGAGTGGTTAGGTATTTGAAATTTTAATTAACTGAGAATATTAATGACCTAAAAAAAAATTTGTTTTGAAAAAAGAGAAAGTGCTTAATTAAGTAAATAATAGTATAACAATAAAATAAATTAAGATCAGATATTGGCCCGACCCAACCTACCAGACTAGCACCCCCCTTTTTTGGGTTTGCTTAATTCAAATTTTATGATTGATAGAAAACATGTTTAGATTAAGGGTATTAATATTAGTGTAGCAAAGACGGGCAAGACCAACTAAACTCGAACAGATTGAAAAAAGGAAATAACTTAACTAATTAAAAGAATATCCACATTAAGAGCAGACATCAGCCCAACGCAATCTACAAGACTGGCGACCACCCAAAATATGAGTTATGAAGAATGAAAATAAATTATATTCCTTTATTGGCTCATTTTCAATTTTTCAAAAATAATTTTATTTAAAAGACCTTGACATATTAAGTTGTTATACCAAAGATATTTCTGAGAATTCTAAATCGGTGAAAATAAATAAGAAAGTGTCGCTGGAACGTAAAACCATGACGTTATAAGATATAAAGGACGCGTTGGGATATATACTTATCTATGACAGTGACAGAAACGTCAGTATTCCCTCGGTGGCGCGGGTCGCGGCCTACTACAGGATGTGATCCTATTTTATTACGTCACATTCCCGATCGGGACGCGGTTCGAATTCTGCATATTCAAACTCTTTTATTTCAAGAACAGCTTAACCGAGTGATTAAAAATTTTGAATATGGCTTATTTTTATTTGAATAGGTAATAGAAATTTGATTGATTTTTTTTAAATGAGTCTGTTAATAAAGAAAAAAAGAGAAAGAAAGCAGTTAATTAAGTAAAATTTATATGTTTGAACACAAAAGAACTTTAATCATGAAGTCTCCTGTGTAAAGGAATGTATGATGTATGAACACTATGATCTGCTAAGATTAACCCGTGTGTTAAGACACTGGGTTTGAAGCAGTTCGCTATTGATTTCCACATCCTCTAAAAGGTCCAGTCTATTAATTTTTTTTGATGAGAGGGTATGAAGGATTTCTGAGTTAGAGTGTGGGCTGAAACTATTGTTGTAATTACGTAAATGTTCTCCAAATCAGAGTTATTCCTATTTATATGTTCGCTGATACGGTCTCTGAGTGGTCTACAAGTCTTACCAATGTAGATGCTTTCACAAGAATTGCGACAGTATCTACTTTATATTTCGTATCATTTAAAAAGATTTGTAATTGATTTTTATTTTTAAAGGAAATCAAAGCATTACTGACATAATGGCGGATTGTTTTAGAAATTTTATCAATAGTTTCTGTGTTAAGAAAAGTAAATTCCTTTGTTTTAACACGCTTGCTACACTAATATTAATACTCTTAACCTAACCATGAAAGGTGCAAATCAACGAAGTGCAGATTGACAAAGTGCAAATAGTGATAGTGACAACCAAAATCGAAATCGAAACCGTTCGCTTTTTCTAATAAACTAATGATTTTCATAGATTACGTAAAACTACTGAGAAAATAAACTCACTAGTTAAAATTTCGCAACTTTTAAAAGCACTAGAGGGCCTTGCAGCGCTTCTCGAAGTCTGCGCAGGGGACAAAAGAGCCATTCTACAAGTCACACTGAAATTGAAGATATCGATAAATATGATATATGATCTCACAATCATTTCAATTCTCAAATTATTTTATTATCCACTGTAACTGCGCTTATTACACTCATATCTTGGTAAATATTGATGCCATTGTGCTGTCCAATGGGAACCAGGGTTTTTCAAGCAGTTTTCCCTGGAGTTAGCTACTCAACTACATTTCTTACCATATTAATAGACTCTAGGAACAAGCAATCGTAGATAATCTTAATCGCAATACTATTGAAGGGCTGAGCCCATGTAATATGAATAAGCCAGCGGAATGAGTATCCCTGATTCGAACACATCCGTGCCTATTGCGTAGGGTTGGATGCAGAGAGTGGCGCGGGATATTGTAAATCCGGGCGTGATGCGAAACTCTGTATAGACTAGGATTGTTATTAGAATTGGAACTAAGGTAAGAAAATTACGTAAGAGTTGATTGAATAAAGATGAGATGAGATGAGATGAGATGAGATGAGATAATACTGATGATGACTTAGGTCGAAAGCAGTCTGCTACGCTTCTATAGGAAATCCTTTTGGATTAAAAGTTTTGCATGGAACACAAAATTAGTTTCATTTAGTATAATGGCATTGCAGACAATTTCCAATATTTGAGAAGTCTCAAAAGAAGATATATTTACATGATAAACTTCGTTGGGGTTTGGAACCTTCGGCACAATGCACTAAAACAGAGTTTTATCCACAATACCGAAACAGAATATTTGCACTCGACGCGCGTTTCGCTAACCATGTTTGCATCATCACGAGATGATTAAAACTAAAATTAAAATCTACCTAACTCCCTTTTATACTACTGTTTGCTTAGTCACGCTTGATCAACCAATACAATGGACTATTCGGAGTAGGCCCTCTATCTCTATTTAAACTATTCTTACATTTAATAATTTCCATACTTTCATATGCGTCTAATAATCTCCTATCAGTTATATTATGAATTAATTTTAAATTTTTAATTGTTATTCTATGATTATTATCAAAAGCATGCTCGGCAACACTTGATTTTTCTGTTCTACCATACTTTAAATGAGCTATATGTTCTTTAGTGATAAGAAGTTTCGTCCACAATACAATATGTTTAGGTTGAAGGAAATCTCAGCTTACTTGGACAATATTTATTAAATATTCAAATCAAAACGCCAACGTTTCGACACTGATCAGTGTCATCCTCAGGGCTAGATTACTACGAGTCAAAATTAAGACGAGCGATCATTAAGAATGAATCTCATGCCGTCACAATGCTGTTTCGGTTTCGGTACTTACTCAGTGTTCTTTGAATCTCGTCTGTATAGATCTTCTAGTTTGCCCAACATATTTTTGGTTACAATTCATACATCCAATTTCATACATTCCACTTCTTTCTAATATTTCAATTTTGTCCTTTGAACCACCTAATAATTTCTTAATGTTAAACTGAGTCTGGTATACTAATTTTAAACCTACTTCCTTAAAAACTTGTTGGAGTCCTCTAGTATACTGAGGATTATACGGTATCGAAACGTATTTTGTATTTTTATCCTGATTAACGAAAGAAATGGTCTTTCTAAACAAATGCCTATTAATTAGTTTATTTATTAAGTTAGGATTAAAACCATTAACTTTCGCTATATTCCTAATCGTTTCCTTTTAATTATTAAATCTTTCTCTGCTAAGAGGAAAGTTAACCAAACGGTATACTAAAAAATGAGAGCTGGCCATTTTATGTTGGTCGCAGTGGAAGGAGTCATTAGGAATATATCGGTTAGTGGCAGTATTTTTTCTATAAATTTCAAATTCTAGTGTGTTATTATCGTTCCTAATCACTAAAGTATCCAAAAATGGTAGCTGACCATTGTTCTCGACTTCATAAGTAAATTTAATGGTGGGGAAACGGTTGTTTAGTTTTGTTACAAAATCATCAACATTAGCGGTGTTGGTGTCGAAAATCGCGAAAATGTCATCCACATACCTGTACCATACCCTTGGAAAATATTCGAACTCCTCACTGATTTCATTTTCAAATTTACTCATAAAAAGGTTAGCTAAGAACGTGAAGAATGGTACGAGTTCCAGGGAAAATTGTTTTTAGTAATTGATACAAAACACATCAAGAAAATGTCATCCGTCAATAAAAAACTTAAGAAACTCAGGAAAATTAAACCTAAATCTGATAGTTCTCAGGAAGTCGTAAACATTGTAGAAAACCTATCTTCTCAATCTTTTGATAAAGCTGAATTGGATCTTTTAAACAAGGGTCTGAATTTTGCATTGCCTCCACCAAAAGACAACTTACTTGATATTGTAGGTAATATAGAAAGCTCTATTCAACATCTTCCTGACTCTACTAAAGGATTTGTTAGAGAAGCATGCAGAAGTCAGATCTCAAAAAATGTAATTAATAATAATGTTAACTCTCGACCTGGAAAAGGAAAAAGTTTAATCAAGAGATTGAAGGAGAAAGATGTTTGCTACCTAAAAGCTGACAAAGGTAATAAGGTTGTTATATTAGATAAAGGCGAATATTTTCAACGGGTTGATAATTTAATCGTATCCGGACCCTATAACAAAATCTCAAAGAATCCATTATCTAAAATGGTAACACAAGTTAAAAACACTTTGAAGAAATGTAGCAACCTTATTTCTGATCAAATTAAATACAAATTATCGGTGAGTAATCCTACTATGCCGAAACTATATTGTCTTCCCAAGATTCATAAACCTGAGAAGGCAATGCGTCCCATAGTCTCGGCAATAGGATCGCCAACTTATAATATATCGAAGTGGCTAGCAAACCAGTTTGAAACTTTACCTATAAAACAACAGAATTCAGGAGTACTAAATTCCTTAGATTTCATAAATAAAATTAAAGATACGATTCTTAATGAAGGAGAAATTTTAATCTCGTTTGTTGTTAGCTCATTGTTTCCTAGTGTACCAATCCCACAGACCATGCAATACCTTGGTGAATTACTTGAGATGAATAGTTTTGATAATGAAATCAAACAAGAATATTTAACTTTAACAAAACTTTACATGGATCAAAATTATTTTCAATACAAAAATAACTATTACCAACAACTTGAAGGCACAGCAATGGGCAACTGTTTATCACCGTTCTTAGCTAACCTTTTTATGAGCAAATTTGAAAATGAAATCAGTGAGGAGTTCGAATATTTTCCAAGGGTATGGTACAGGTATGTGGATGATATTTTCGCGATTTTAGACACAAAAACCGCTAATGTTGAAGATTTTGTAACAAAACTAAACAACCGTTTTCCCACCATTAAATTTACTTATGAAGTCGAGAACAATGGCCAGCTACCATTTTTGGATACTTTAGTGATTAGGAACGATAATAACACACTAGAATTTGATATTTATAGAAAAAATACTGCCACTAACCGACATATTCCTAATGACTCCTTCCACTGCGACCAACATAAAATGGCCAGCTTTCATTTTTTAGTACACCGTTTGGTTAACTTTCCTCTTAGCAGAGAAAGATTTAATAATTAAAAGGAAACGATTAGGAATATAGCGAAAGTTAATGGTTTTAATCCTAACTTAATAAATAAACTAATTAATAGGCATTTGTTTAGAAAGACCATTCGTGATTCCACTTCTTTCGTTAATCAGGATAAAAATACAAAATACGTTTCGATACCGTATAATCCTCAGTATACTAGAGGACTTCAAAAAGTTTTTAAGGAAGTAGGTTTAAAATTAGTATACCAGACTCAGTTTAACATTAAGAAATTATTAGGTGGTCCAAAGGACAAAATTGAAATACTAGAAAGAAGTGGAATATATGAAATTGGATGTATGGATTGTAACCAAAAATATGTTGGGCAAACTAGAAGATCTATACAGACGAGATTCAAAGAACATATAGCTCATTTAAAGTATGGTAGAACAGAAAAATCATGTGTTGCCGAGCATGCTTTTGATAATAATCATAGAATAACAATTAAAAATTAATTCATGATATAACTGATAGGAGATTATTAGACGCATATGAAAGTATGGAAATTATTAAATGTAAGAATAGTTTAAATAGAGATAGAGGGCCGATTCCGTACAGTCCATTGTATTGGTTGATCAAGCGTGACTAGCGGGATCCCAGGATTGGTTCTTTTTAGTTCCGCTTGATTAAGCAAACAGTAGTATAAAAGGGAGTTAGGTAGATTTTAATTTTAGTTTTAATCATCTCTTGATGATGCTAACATGGTTAGCGAAACGCGCGTCGAGTGCAAATATTCTGTTTCGGTATTGTGGATAAAACTCTGTTTTAGTTAGTTAATGATAAACTTCTTAAAACACAACTACGAAATTTAGATTTTGCATATATATGGCGCTTTCTACTGTAAAATTTTGAAAACTGAACTTAGCAATTTGACTAAACTGCAATGTGGCGTAAACTTCGCAAATTTTATCTTTTTTCTCTTGGAAAGATGTCTGTGCTCTGGGAATCAATACTCCTCTGAATCTGCTGATGAGATAATTCAAGTTATCCTAGCTGATACGGAAGCTTTCATCCCCTTTTCTATGAAACGTATCTCAAACAGTAAACCATGAATTGGACAAAACTGCTCAAGAGCGGTCAATGCTGAAAATGCCGCCTACCATAAATGGCGCAGATACCTGAGAGCCGAAAATCGAAATATAATCATCACGACTAGAAATCAGTGAACACGGACCATTGACGA
Source organism: Pissodes strobi (assembly GCA_016904865.1). Classification (NCBI taxonomy): domain Eukaryota; kingdom Metazoa; phylum Arthropoda; class Insecta; order Coleoptera; family Curculionidae; genus Pissodes; species Pissodes strobi. The sequence continues at coordinate 385,383 of MU182252.1, forward strand.
AACCAAGGAGGGGTATAACGAGCAGATCTAGAACAAGGTTCTCAACTGTCCTAACGGATCAGGATCCTTTTGGTTAGTTGCCAGAGCTGTCAATGAGGATTTCTCAAAATCTCCACTTTCACCCCTTACCAAAGATGATGGCTCAATAGCGGAAGCGGCCAAAGAAAAAGCGAATATTATTGTCGAAATGTTTGCACCAAGTTCTACCATAGTTCCTCAAAGAAAGATTCCTCTAACTATCCCGAGAGTGAATTCTTCAACGCCAGGTCTGGTATTTCGCCATCGCAGGGATGGCGTTCCCGCAATAGTAATTTAAGAAATGTGCTGCTGAACTATCAGCTCCACTATGTAGGCTTCTCTCGCTATCATACAGAACTGCATGCTTTCCTTCTAGCTGCAAATGCGTCCAGGTGCAACAAAGACCGAAGAAAAGTAAAAAACCGATTCCAAATAACTACCGTTCAATTGCCTTAGTTCCCATCATGTCCCAAGTCATGGAAAAACTGACCAATGAAGAGTTCTTAAAATATCTCGAATCGGCAGGCATCATAAGCGATCGCCATTATGGCAGTCACAAGCATAGATCAACGAGAGATCTCCTGGCTTACGTGACCTACCTGCGCACCAAAGCCACCGAGAGCTACGGTGAATTACGTGTAGCGGCCCTCGACAAATCCAAAGCATTTGATAGGGTGTGGCATGAGGGATCGCTAAGCAAATTGACAGCATACGGACTAAAGCCAGGACTGCTTCTATGGCTTTCCAATTACTTAATTGATCGAAGAATCCCGTTGGTATAGATGGACAACTCTCGGTGGAATTTAAAATCACTGCCGGAATTCATCAAGGGCCTATATTATCTCCCACACTGCTCTATCAAAACTCTCAGCTAGGACAAATAGTTATATTTACAGCTTTGCAGACGACAGCACTCTTATATCCACATTCATGTCGCGGACTCCAATGACCGCTGCTCGGTCTCAACGCCTGCAAGAAAATCAGATTGCTGCCACCGATGAAGATATGGGCGCCATCGTTGAATGGGGCGAGGAAAGCTATGTCCAGTTTAACTCAGGATGGACTCAAACAGCTGTCTTCTAAAAAAACGCACACTGCAGGACCTGACTTGTCAGTGACAGGACAAACACTGACCCTGGCCTCATTCATAACCTTGCTAGGCATCAACGTAGAAAACAATTGCAGCAGCGCAAAAGCAAGGTGATTTCTATAGAGCAAAAAAGTTGTATACTCCTCATCAGCACTTACTGATCTATAAGAACCAGATAAGACTATCTCTGGAATACTGTTCCCATGTGTTGACTTCGGCTGCCACACACTTGCTCAAGATATTGGACTCTATACAGGAGACTAAAATCTTTAGTAACTTTTAGCATCGAAGAAAAGTGGCGGACCTGTCTCTTTACTACCGATACTACTACGGAATGTGTTCGAACGAACTGGCACTTATGATTCCGACCAGACTTGTGGCAAACAGAAATACCCGTCAGACACAAGCTTCTCAACATACGATTCAGGTGCGAGCACCTAGTATGTAGCGATTATCTGGAGGACTGCGTCACTCGGGAATGGACTTCCGAGTAACGACTTTTCAGAAAACCAAAATCTACAGCGCTTCAAGGCCGACGTCCACCGTCGTCTCCGCACACGCAACGCCTGTGAGTGGTACATGTGTGTGTGTGTCGGACGTAAAAAAGACGATTGTAATTTTTAGATTTCAACTTTTGAATAGAGGGACAGAATTGGCGTTGAAGCAAAGATACTTTTTAGGTATTTTAGCTTCGTTAGGGTCAATAAATTGAACTTAGTGTCGGAAGAGAGAATTTACATACAATCTGAGCCTAAACAGAAACGTTCCGATCTATTACAAATTCGAGTGACCTAGAAGCAAATGATTACCATCAAAGATAAATTCACCGCAACAATATAGAACTAGATTTAGATATGTTCCATATCGTTGTGGAGGATTCTTGTTTACCTTACAAATGTTTGCCTCTACTTCACCAGAGCTGAAAAGGCTCTACTTTCACAAAAATTATAAATAAAGGTGGAACAGAGGCAAACATTTGCAAGGTTAATATAAAACTAGAACATCACATCTACTCTCGATGATCTATGTTTGTACATGCAAAAATTCTGTCAATTAACAATAAAAAACTGAAACACTTCAGCAAAAGATGGAACAAAATATATTTGAGTTTTGTAACATGAAAAAAATGGGAGAGAAATTACTATATATTTCAATTTGTGCATGAAATTTATTTTTTTACTTTTTATGGCGAAGGCCGCACATTTTGTGAAAATATAAACATAACGCTTTACTGAAAACAACTGTTAGTTGTAAACAATTCTATTTCAGTGTTTAAATAATATATCTTAAGGAATAAATGCTTGTTTAATAACTCTAGATTAGCTCTCTCTCTTTTAATTCTTCACAAACACAATAGCATCTTATTATAGTCAAGACCAAGATAAACAAAACCTTTGGGTACAGACGTTCGCTTTCTCACCGTGGCCGCTCCGGTAGGACCGCGGTCTCGCGGTACGACTTCCATCTCTCAACGTTTCTTTGACGGTCGCGTATTCAGTACTCCGTCTACCTCCTATCCTATACAGGTATTTCGATACCTTCGTGTTGACCCGCGCTAACAGTTTTTGTCGTGTTGAACTTTTTTCGAAGGACTGGTTTTCGTTGGTTGAAAGTGATTTGGTGGTTGTTGTTTTTTGAGTTGCTCACATTTTGGAATATATTTCGAATAGGCGTTCTCTAAAGGTACGAGGATATTGCTAGACCTACAAAGCTTATACAGCTTAGAATATTATGTTTGCATTTTTAATCTATATATAGATATAATAATATCATAATATCATGTCGAATTTATTATGAATTGATAATATGCGGTAAACCAGACATGCAATCTATATATTTCTAACTATTTGATAGCATGCGACCACTTGAATATATTTTCAAAAGCAACTGTACTTCACGCGTAAAGGGGTAAAAAATTATATTGTAGATGTGGTGTTGGTGATGGAGAAATTTCCAAAAATTCTTCTATACGGCTGGTAGTGAAGGGGAAAATATTGGCATTATTTAACGTGGGGGAAAGCCAGTGGAAAACATTAGCCAACGTTCTATCATTAAGAAATGAACATTAAGCCTAAAATTGGGCATAGGTATATTTATGAAGGCGCTAATATTTAAATTAATGCTAGAGAATATTCATATTCTTAAAAGCTGCATTATTTGTTGATATTAGTTATATAAGAGGCGAATGTTCGCTAGTAGCTCTCTGTCCAGTAACACGGTACTCTTTAGTTTTGTCTTAAATTTAGTTATGTTTATAAAGTTTTTGGAATATTCGTAAAGCGGAAACATTAAAGTTTGTACACATATTTTCTCACATTTAGATGTTGTTTAATATACTGAATATTTCAACTTTCTAGAGAAATAATTGCTTGTGTCCTTTACCAAAATTTTATCTGGACCACTTTTATGATATAGAATGACAATGGCATTTCTCACATTTGAACGAGTAATTTCCATCATTCTTCATGTTTTAATTGGTTTATGCTAAAGAACATATAGGGCAATTTTTAAAGCTTTCTTGTGAACAAGTTTCATTTATGTTATCAAAACAGTATGTTTTCAAGGTTGTATTAGCTGTTTCTGCTTGTTTAATTTTGTAATAAAATAGTAGAATGAATTTGGCTGCCTTATTGGGTCATTAGCTCAACAATTTATGCAAGAAAATACTAAGTCGGATGGTACTTTTGACACCTTATGCCACCATAGCTTATTTCTCCACTGAATGCAGTTTGGTTTTTAGATGAATCTGATATTAGAAAACATTTTGAAGAGATAGATTTCAGGATTTTTTCGCCTTACTTAATAAAAAAAATTAGACAGCTGCGATACAGATGAATGTCTACTTCATTCTTCCTTTTTTATAAAATCGATAAGACGGGTTACTTTTGTATGGCCTAGTTGATGTCTCCGCAAAATAAAAATTTAAATATGTTTATAGTCAATGCACAATCTCTTGAAAACGTCGCCCATATCTGTTTTTCAATCTAACATACTAATAATATATAAATTAAATCTATCCAGTTTATCAATAATCAACTAATGATACAACAAATTTAATTATGGCAATGCTGCTCTATATTTTCGGTGCAAACGTTTGTTGTTCGGGAGTTTGAAAAATTTCGAATAAAACGTAAAAAACATTCCATTTGATATTTTGGTAAATTGTGGATCTATATTTAGCTCACCTTTTACAGGCATTTTTTATTCTCTGTCCCGTGGTGTGCTTATTTTTAAAATCCAACATTTCAGATCTTGTTTAAAAACATTACCCTATTGCCTGTTTTACTAAAATACGTCTTTGTATATATTGAAATTTTGATTATTTAGTATTTAAAGCAGCTTTTTTCTTTAATAACCGTAAATTTTCGCAAAAACATTGTTTTTAAAATGTATGAATCATAATTTTCTAATTAGGTACTAATAAAATAGATCTATATAAGTTCATTTATGGAAATTACGTTTTTACTCTCAATTAAATAATAGAATTTTCGGCCTTATATGTGAGATTTATACTCTAGTAAAATACTTACCATGGGTTACTTTAACTTGACCAACTTGAGTAATTACTATAGGAATTCAGTTAGGGATCCCTATTTAAATGAATTTGTAAGATTTTTGAGTTTTTATGATTGTGCTCAGTATAACAGGGTATGTAATCATATATCGGATGTTGTCAACATCCAATATATGGGATATTGACCAGATTTCTCTAAGCCCACTGACCGATAGCGATGTTGTAAATGCGATCGGGGACCTGAAAGTGAAAAAAAAAACAATCGGTCCGGATGGTCTGCCTTCCTTCGTAATTAAAGGGCTATTAGACGTTTTTTAGATATCCATTTCGAGTAATTTTTAATCTTTGATTAAAGACCGTTGTCTTTCCTGATCACTGGAAAAAAGTAAATATTTGTCCTGTATATAAGAAAGGTCCTGAGGATCGATTGCGATCCTCCCCGCTGCAGCTAAGCCTTTCCATCATGGATTGTTGAAAAATAGATCTACATTGAGCAACGCGATATGTGTTGCAGGTACCATCTTTGAGGCCTTCAATCGACGAAGTCAGGTAGATGTTATATATGCTGACTTTGCTAAGGCGTTCGATGTGGAGTTGCATACCATATTGCTGCAAAAACTTGATAAATAATTTGATTTTCATCATAACTTACTTGGCCTAATGTCATCATACCTGGGAGACAGACACCATCAGGTAGTAATAAGAGGCTATTGTTCGGACTATTGCCCCAAGATCGGAGGTCCTCCAGGTCTCCAACCTTGGCCCTCTTCTGTTCCTTATATTCATTAGTGACATAATAAAAATAACTGAAAAATCTAACTTAAAAATGAAACTTTTTGCTGATGACCTAAAACTTTATAAGGAAATATCAACGCTTGACGACTGTGTTATTCTGTAGCAGGGCGTAAATGAACTTGTAAATTGGTTCTTGGGCAATAACTTGTATTTTAATATTAATAAATAATGTTGAAGTAATTAAGATTTTGGGGGATACCCTCGAGAGCTTATTTTTTACCTTACAAATATTCTCTCTTTTCTCTCCAATTAGAGCCGCTTGCTCTGGCTCCAGGGTGTAAACAGCACAAGTGCTAGTTAAGTGACCCTAATCAACGTAAACAGGGAAAATACTGAACTTTTCGAGGAACAAATCTGCCCCCGTTGTCAAGAATGAACAAATCTAAAAATGAAAATGGTTAGTAAATTCAATAAAACAGTAAAAAGCTCTTGCAGATTGTCAAGCTTTGAACTGACTTTGACAAGATGACAATTATAATGACATATCATTTAACTACTGGTTACTGGTCTTAAGTGTGATATTGAGGTGTTATTTGGTAAATTAATTTGTTTTTGAAGTTTTATATATCTATAATTTGGTGTTATCCGCTTAGGAAGAATTTAATGATTTTGTTGAAAGGTTTAGTTAATTTTTAAGTATCCCTTATCAACTTCAGTTTTTAGCAAAGGTAACCAGGTGCTATTAAAACTAACAGAAGTTGAAGCAACACATTCATCTTTATTTAATAAAATTAAAGCACTTTCTTTAATTTTACGTTTTTTAGATGAAGGTTCCTTTGCTAAAATACTTGAAGCGTTCCATTGTATTCTGTGATTGATATCAAATGCATATTGACAAATATGTGATTTGTGGAATTGTGAATTTTTAATGTAAGTTTGGTGTTCTTTTATACGTTTTGATAATGGTCTACAGGTTTCACCTATATAAAAATTATTGCATTCACATGGTATTTTATAGATAACATTTTTAGCAGTTTCATTTTCATTGAGTGGTTTTGTTTTTGTTAGTTTGGATCTAAGGGTGTTTTCTGTTTTGAAAATAGTACGAATGTTAAATTTATTACTTATTCGTTTTATTTTGTCTGATAAACCAGGAATATAAGGAATAAAGAGGTTCGTAATAGGTCCATTTTGATTTTGTCTAAAATTTGGTTGTTCAAACTCTATAAAGCATTTTTGAATGAAATCAATAGGATAGTTATTATTAATCAAAACATTGCTTAAAAATTCTTTTTGTGTGTTGAAATTGTGATTATTACAAATTATTTTCATTCGATCATATAGACTTTTTACGACCCCCTTTTTAACCATTATTGGGTGATTTGATTTAAAATTTAAATATCTGTTTGTATGTGTAGGTTTTCTGTATATTTTTGTTTCGAAACTATTCAAGTCTTTTTTTATAAGAATGTCAAGAAATGAAAGTTGTTCATTAATTTCTTTTTCTATAGTGAATTGGATGTAGGTTCTTTCGTGTTAATATGATTTAGAAAATCGTTAAGAAAATGTTCGTTATATTGATAAATTGAAAAAAGGTCATCTATATAACGCCACCAAATGAAAGGTTTATATTGATAATTTTCAACAAAATTTAATTCAAAATTTTCCATAAAAATATTACTTAATAAAGGTGATAGAGGCGAACCCATAGCCATACCATTGTTTTGTTGATAGTAGTTAGTATTGTATTGAAAGTATGTAGTTTTAAGCAAAAAGTAAGTAATTCAAGTATCGTGTCAATATTAAGTTTTGTACTTTCACTAAGGTTAGTATCATTTTCTATTTTATTTCTTACAATATTTGAAGTTTTATCAACAGGTAAGTTTTGTAAAAAGACTAACAACATCAACACTCACCAGGGTGTCATTAGGATTTAAATTAATTTGTGATAGTTTTTCTAAAACATGTTTTGAACTTCTTATATATAAGCTAGTGTTGTTTGCAAGTGGATTAAGAATGTTGAGTAGATATTTAGCAATGGGGTGTGTTGGTGAATTTATACAGCTTACTATTGGACGTAGAGGTATGTTTGGTTTATATATTTTTGGTACTCCATAAATATTAGGTGTTTTACTATTGTGTGGTGTCAGTTTGAATCTTTCTATATCATTGAACTGATTTTTGTGTTTTTTTAGTATATTGTATATCTGTCTCTCAATACGTTCTGTTAGATCTTTATTTATTATTGAGTAATTACCATCATTTAAAAGAGACATTACTTTTTCATCGTAAGTAATGCAATTCATTATTACGGTTGAATTGCCTGTATCGGCTTAAAGAAAGATTACAGTAGATTTAATAAATATAAAATTGATAAAGAAATTAATAATTTAAAATTAAATTTACAAAATCAAATTTTACCTATTGATTTCAATCATATTTGCATTTGTGTTCACAACAGTTATTTAATAAATGTTGATAAACGAAAACGTATTCATATTGTTACGGCTAGCCTAACAACCATCCGAACGTTTTTGTGCTACCCTATAGAACTGGCCGCCGTGCCGATCGCTTCTCTGTATGAGTCATCGCCCGGCCGGCTGCGAAGATTCAGGATCGCTGGAATTATCTCGATGGCCTCGTCGAGATCATATAGAGTGGCCTCGGAATACTTCCCGAATATTCGTGATAGATTTAAGATTATATATAAGCAGACCTAAGGCCAATGTTAGTCAGTCGGGAGTTAGTTCAGTTCAGTTAATCATTGAGTGTTGAATAAATATTAGTTGTAAAGTTATAAGAGTAGTTTAGAGTGTTAAAGTGTATACAGTGGTAGTGAATAAAGATAGTATTAGTTGAAAATAGCAGAGTTGTAATTCTGTTAAGAACCCACGGGAAAAACGTAACATTTGGTGTCAGAAGTCGGATTGTGAAGGGACTGGACCTGCGAAGTATTTTTCGAGGAAAGAAGAAATACAAGTACGTCAACGAGACCGTTTGATTGGTGGATTCTGGTAAAATTTTATAGCATTCTATGGTCAATACAAGGCAACAAACGGCAGAAATGGAACAAATAAATAAAATGTTGGCCGATTTCATGGAAAATCTAAATGCTGAGAGACAATTAGAACAGAACCGGCTGCAGAAAATTTTTCAAGATCAAGAAGATAAAAAGCAAGCGGATCGGGAAGAGGATGAACGTAGAAGGCAAGCGGATCGGGAAGAAGATGAACGTAAAAGGCAAGCAGAACAGGACCGTCTTCAGAAAATTTTACAAGACCAGGAAGATAAAAGGCAAGCAGAACAGGACCGTCTTCAGAAAATTTTTCAAGATCAGGAAGATAAAAGGCAAGCAGAACAGGACCGGCTTCAGAAAATCTTACAAGACCGGGCAGATAAAAGGAAAGAAGAACAAGACCGGCTTCAGAATATTTTACAAGATCAAGACGATAAAAGGCAAGCGGAACGGGAAGAGGACGATCGTAGAAGGCAAGCAGAACAGGACCAGCTTCAGAAATGGATGCTTGATGTGGTTGCAGGCGAGCAAGGAAAATTACAGAAAATATTGGACAGGCAAAATGAGAAATTTGAAAAAGAAGTAAACAATATACAAAAAGAAGTAGGAGACGTACAGAAAGAAATGAAAAATCTACAAGCAGAAGTTACCAGACTAAAACATCAAGTACCCACCGAGAGGGCATTCGCCTCAGGACAAAATATCAAACCTCCAACGTATGACGGTCAAACATCGTGGACAATGTACAGAAGGCAATTTGAAGCCGCTGCTGTTGCTAACGGTTGGAATAACGAAGAAATGGCTACATCACTAGTGGTTGCGCTTCGTGGATCTGCCCTGGAACTATTACAGACTATTCCCATCAGCCAACAGGGAAAATATGACATACTTGCAACTGCCCTGGAGAGACGATTTGGAGACCAACATAGAAGACAACTGTATCAGGCACAAGTTAAGTCCCAACATCAGAAGCCTGGTGAAAATCTGCAAGAATTTGAGGCAGATATTAGACGTCTCATTCAATTGGCCTACCCTGGAGCGACAGAGGAATTTCAAGAGGAACTTGCTGCCCAATATTTCGTGGATGGTATTAGAGATCCAGAAACTCAGAAAATGCTACGCCTAGCCAAATTTGATAACAGCAGCGAAGTTTTGGGTAGAGCTCTGGAAATCGAGGCGGCCTGTAACATCTCTAAGCCAGCAATCAGGGACGTATCCATCAAGGAAGAACATTTGGCGAACAGTTGTGAACTAACTGAAATGGGCGGTATTTTGAAGAAATTAACCGAAATTCTTCAGGGCACGGAGAGATTCCGGGAGTCACTAGAAGTTAGGCCATACAACCATAATCAGTGCTATAGATGTGGCAAGACTGGACACTTAAAAAGGGACTGTCGAGTACAAAGATTCCAGGACCCAATAGAAGATAGGCCACATAACCGAAATACATCAAATCAGTGCTATAGATGTGGAAAGACTGGACCTTTCAGAAGGGGCTGTCGAGTACGGATATTCCGGGAGCCAACAGAAGTTAGACCATGTAATCGAAAGGCTATAAATCAGTGCTATAGATGCGGCAGGACTGGGCATTTCAAAAGGGACTGTCAAGTACAAAGATTCCGGGAGCCACGAGAAGATAGGCCACGTAACCGAAATGTTTCAAATCAGTGCTATATATGTGGCAACATTGGGCATTTTAAGAGAGACTGTCGAGTACAACTACGACCTAGAGCTCCATCCAGAGACAACAGCAGTTCAAAGCCTAGTCAGGAAGAGTTGAAACAATATAACTTTAAGGCTAAGCACAGGGAAGGAAGATGGCATAGTAATACAGATGCTTTATCCAGAAGGTCATGTGAGGATAATTATAAACATCGCCAAAGAATTGACCAACGAGAAGGAATCACTCCCATTAGGCGAATCAAGTTTAAGGTTGATCAGCAGTGAACCACAGAGCAACTAAAGAAAGATCAGCTTGATGATAATGAAATAGCACTACTACTGAAAGCTAAGGAAGAACGTCAACCAAGACCGAGCTGGAGAGATATTTCAACTAAGGGATCTACTTTTAAATCTCTGTGGGCTCAGTGGGACTCCCTGGTAGTTGAAAATGGGCTCCTTAAACGAGCCTGGGAAAGCGCCGATGGCAAAGTAGTGAAGACGCAGTTAGTGGTACCAAGGAAGAGGGTATCGGAAGTTCTGGACGAAGTACATAATAGAAAGTTTGGTGCTCATCTCGGAGTTAACGGAATGATTGACAAGATCCGCGACAGATTTTACTGGGTCAACTACTGCCAGGATGTGAAATCATGGTGCCAGCAGTGTTCAACCTGTGCCTCAAGTCAAGGACGCCAGACAAGATCCAGTGGGAAGATGAAACAGAATGATGTGGGACTACCGTTTGAACGTCTGGCCAGTGACCGAATGAAGGCTCGATATAATCTCCAAGCTAACTCTAGGGGATTTCGGATGAACGATAAAGTCTGGTTATATAACCCGCAAAGGAAGAAAGGAAGATCTCCCAAGCTAACACCAGTATGGGAAGGACCCTATACGGTCATCAAAAGAATTAATGACGTTGTGTATAGAATTCAGCGTAGCCCCAGAAGCAAACTGAAAGTTGTCCACCGCGACAGGTTGAAAGCATATCATGGACATGAAGTAGCCCATCGGGACGATCAGAATTAAGAGGGAGGCAATGTTACGGCTAGCCCAACAACCATCCGAACGTTTTTGTGCTACCCTATAGAACTGGCCGTCGAGCCGCTCGCTTCTCTGTATGAGTCATCGCCCGGCCGGCTGCGAAGATTCAGGATCGCTGGAATTATCTCGATGGCCTCGTCGAGATCATATAGAGTGGCCTCGGAATACTTCCCGAATATTCGTGATAGATTTAAGATTATATATAAGCAGACCTAAGGCGAATGTTAGTCAGTCGGGAGTTAGTTCAGTTCAGTTAATCATTGAGTGTTGAATAAATATTAGTTGTAAAGTTATAAGAGTAGTTTAGAGTGTTAAAGTGTATACAGTGGTAGTGAATAAAGAGAGTATTAGTTGAAAATAGCAGAGTTGTAATTCTGTTAAGAACCCACGGGAAAAACGTAACAATATAAATAAATTTAATAACCTTATTCAAGAAAAATTAAACAAAGAAATTTCTAATGCCAAAAATAACGACTTTATTGACAAAACTGTAATCAATTTGTCTAATAGGGTGTTATCTGATGTTGATAAACTTGTTCTTTCTAAAGGTTTAAATTACTCAGTTACTCCTAAATTCGTTCCTAAGTTTGATATAATTTCAGCAATTGAAGAAACAACACAAAACTTACCAGAAGAACATCAAGACGAATTTAGAATTAGAACCAAAATCACACTAGAAAAACCATTTAAAATTAAACAAAACTTAACAAACACAGAACAAAGAGCATTACAATCATTAAAAAGAGATAACACTATTAAAATTCTACCAGCCGATAAAGGTAATTCAACCGTAATAATGAATTGCATTACTTACGATGAAAAGATAATGTCTCTTTTAAATGACGGTAATTACTCAATACTAAATAATGATCCAACAGAACGTATCGAGAGACAGATATACCATATACTAAAAAAATACAAAAATCAATTCAATGATATAGAAAGATTCAAACTGACACCACACAATAGCAAAACACCCCATTTTTATGGAGTACCAAAAAAACATAAACCAAACATACCTCTACGTCCAATAGTAAGCTGCATAAATTCACCAACACACCCTATTGCTAAATATCTACTCAACATTCTTAATCCACTTGCAAACAACACTAGCTCATATATAAGAAATTCAAAACATTTTTTTAGAAAAACTATCACAAATTAATTTTAATCCTAATGACACCCTGGTGAGTTTTGATGTTGTTAGTCTTTTTACAAACGTACCTGCTAATAAAACTTTAAATATTGTAAGAAATAAATTAAAAAATGATACTAACCTTAGTGAACGTACAAAACTTAATATTAACACCATACCCGAATTACTTACTTTTTGCGTAAAAACTACATACTTTCAATACAATAATAACTACTATCAACGAAACCATGGTATGACTATGGGTTCGCCTCTATCACCTTTATTAAGTAATATTTTTATGTAAAATTTTGAATTAAATTTTGTTGAAAATTATCAATATAAACCTTTCATTTGGTCGCGTTATGTAGATGACATTTTTTCAATTTATCAATATAACGAACATTTTCTTAACGACTTTCTAAATCATATTAACACGAAAGAACCTACAATCCAATTCACTATAGAAAAAGGAATTAATGAACAACTTTCATTTCTTGACATTCTTATAAAAAAAGACTTGAATCGTTTCGAAACAAAAATATACAGAAAACCTACACATACAAACAGATATTTAAATTTTAAATCAAATCACCCAATAATGGTTAAAAAGGGGGTCGTAAAAAGTCTACAGTGTGTCCAAAAAAGTATGCAACATATGGGAAACTCCTTTATTATTGGATTCTCAGAAAATTTTATTCTTCATAAAAGTTGGTGCTTGCCCTAAAACAGTAAACGAGTATTTCAAATTTTAGGTACTGCTTTTAGTGCGGACGCAAATGTAATTTTTCCGAAATCGCGTCAAGAGTAAAGTACCTTAATTTATAAAGATACAGCAAAATCTTATAAGGATAAGTTCTTCCAAATTAAAAAAGTAATCTAAATATGAAATTTGAGTTAAGTACATCAATTTTTAATTTCCTCTTTTTCTCGATTTTTTTCTCAAACGTTACGCCATCGGTGAATGCTTTGTTCTTTTGTTATTAGTATACTTGCCAAACAACTTCAAAATTTATTTAAAGTAGACATTAGTTACATAGTTGCATAATGTTTCAGTTTTTACAGAGATTAAAGCCCGAGGGGCAAACCGCGGTCCAAATTTTGTACACTGATTTCAAAATAATAGAGATTTCACGGATTTCACAAAAGAATACAATAATTGTGCTGGGATTACACTGATTTCAAGGGGATTGCAAAGAATTCAATGGGATTGCAATGATTTCATAGAGTGCAAGGAGAATTCATGGATTGCAGAAAGAATGTAGGGAATGCAAAGAAGAATAAAACAAAAATATTCTGATTTTATAATGTGATATACTGCCAATTTAAAACAAAAATTATGTTTAAACATTTAGGGTAAGCTATTATTTAAAGTAATACTATCTTTTTAAGCCCAAAAATAGAGAACAAAAAACTATTCAGAGTTGTTTATTAATTATCCCAATTAGACAGTTTTTTTACAGATACTTATGATATGTCCTTAACAACCAAAACTTATATATATCACACTATTAGAAAAGCTACATTTTGTATGGCAACTATAAATGAAAAAAAAAATACATAACAATATAACCTCGAATATAACATTAAAATCTTAATGAAATAATCTAATATCACCCCAAGTAAAAACAACTCATAACAAGAATAATCTAGAAAATAATATATTATAAAATACAATAATATAAAATATGAAAAGATGATTAGATGTACATACAGTCGTGCCGAGAAAATTCTGGGACAAGCATCTCCCAGGCTCAAGGAAAACATTTAGAAAAATTCACGTCATTACCATGGAAATACCTAGTTTGAACGTAAAATGGCTCGTAAAAGGGTGACAAGCTCGGTGACAAGTCATGATAACTAAAAAAAACTTTGCACCTCTCGTGATACCCTAATAGAGGTTACTAGATTACCCGAAAGATTACCTGATACTAAGGTTTTTTCGTTTTTTTTTCTAATAGTCTAGGTGTTGACAGGATATTCCGAGGGATATTCTTTTGTCCCAGAATTTTCTCGTCACGACTCTATCTGCAATTATGAAATATGTAAATATGCTCAGATGTACCTACATATCTACTGATACAACAAAAAGTAAAAATAGGAATACCTCAGAGGCCTAGTGTTTGTTTCGCTAATTTATACTCTTTTAATTTTTAAAAGCTCTTCTCTATTCAAAATAAAAGGCCCATTTCCAATTAGAGTTATTGGACCATAAAAGATATATTTTCACGAGACCACATCAATGTCTTCACTTTTGGGCCAAACATAAGCATCTAAAGTAAGTTTCAAAAATTTTACCTTGTATGTGTCAGAGCCAATTTTTTCTGTTGTTCTTCGTATATACCATTGCTGATGGTATATACGATGCAGCATAATACCTTTCTAATAAAATTTCCTGCTGATAACTCAAGTAAAGATCTACATCACTCTTACAGCCGGAATTGAAGGATTCCGTGTGTGTCGAATCATTTAATTCAGGTGAATTTATTTCTTCATCCGAACTGTCGTCAGATTCTTTTTCTTTTTTTACCTCTTTGTAACTTTTTTTATTTTTTTTTTAGGTAAATATCTTAAATTTGCATCGGACGCATTTTTTTTTCTTATGACCTTTAATCGAACCTTTATTATTTGATAAAAATCTTCTTAATCTATCATTGCTTAATCTTCCCGAATTTTCATCGAGTAACCAGCAAAAAGCAGTTTTTTTTATTTATAACGTCCTTATTGTCTAACGTAACTTTTAAGTAAGGAGAACTCTCATCAGTATTAGTGCCTTTAATTTTAGCTGAGAAATCATTTAGTTCCAACGTCCCGTCCCTATTTTCT
>MU182252.1:400426-434770 GCA_016904865.1 Pissodes strobi
TCTCGCTCTCAGTTTCCATATTGATTATTTCGTCAGGCTTTTTTGGTACCAGGTCGATAGATAAACAATCCTCTTTTGTGGATAGTAAACCCGAGAGTAAACCAATTTTGTTAGCCTCATTAAGTGCATCTTTTAGAGCTGTTTCTACACAAACATCTACATCCAGGTTGTCTAAATCTCGATCCATGTCGTTATTGGATTTTGGATGCCTATATTTTTTTTTCTTCTCTAGGAAACACAAAGTCATTTTGAACTTCATTTACTATGTTGTTTAAACTTCTAGTTCTAGTAAGCCTATGCAAAAAATCTTTGATACTGAAATTGATCACGGTGGAATAGGTAGAGGTCATTGACCTGGCTATCCGGAACTGTTTTTCACAAGTTTGACTTGAGAAATTGGATAAATAAAACATTTCAGAGTTTTTGTCTATACTTAAATCGAGACTTAAATTGATCTAGGTAAAAATACATATTTATGTTTAGCCAAGTCTTAGACAATTTATAGTAATACCTACTATTGTTATCGTAACTTAAAATCGAGCTTAAAATAGAAACCTCCTTTTGATACCAAGTGAAATTTAGTTTTAAAAAATTTCTTACCTTTTTATGTGATGTTACCACTATAAAATATTTAAAACTTCATTCAAATCAACACAAAAGTAACGCCTCCAGTAACGCAACACCACAATAACAGTCACTTCGTATAATATAAAAAAGCTGGACCGAGAGCTGGACTAAATTTTCTTTAACAGGGTATGGGAATTACTCGGGGAATTACCGGTGATACTGGTATTTTTAATACGTTTTGTAACGGCCCGCCGAGTGGCCCGCAATGTTGACAGATGGCCATAAAGTTACATAATCATTACAGGTTACACACAGATTGCACACTGATTTCAAGGAATACAGGTAGATTTCCAGGATTGCAATCAGATTTCAAGGAAATGCACACAAATTTCACAGATTTCAAATAATTACAATAGATTTCAAGTGATTTCAAAATATGATTACAAGATTGCAATGTGATTTCATGGATTTCAAATAGTTTGTACACTGATTTCAGAGCGCGGTTTGCCCCTCGTTAAAGCCAGTTTAGGTATCAGTGTGTTGCAAACACATTTAATCAGTTTTGGTCCAAAATAATTGTCCACAATAAATATTACAAAATACAATTGGAATGACTGACTCAATAATAATTAATTTCATATGTCAGAGCGAAGTAAAATTATTGCTATTTACTTGCTTTTATTCCAAATGCATGGCCTACTCTTCAAGAACAAATATTTTATATGGCTTTTTAGGATACTTGGGCATATTTTACTCATCGGGTGCAAATGATAAATAAATTATTAGTTGTTTTACATGAAATAAAAAGAGTTGGGTCTATTCATGATTTTGAGTGGAAAAAATTTTGAATCAAAATTGTTTAAATGTGTTTGCAACACACTGATACCTAATCTGGCTGTTATCTCTGGAAAAACTGCAACATTTTGCAACTATGTAACTAATTTCTATCTTAAATAAATTTTGAAGTTCCTTGGCAAGTATACTAATAACAAAAGAACAAAACATTCTCCACTGGCGTAACGTTTAAGAAAAAATCGGAAAAAAAGAAGAAAAATTAAAAGTTGATGTACTTAACTCAAATTTTATATTTAGATTACTTTTTTAATTTGGAAGAACTTTTCCCTATAAGATTTTGCTGTATCTTTATAAATTAAGGTACTTTACTCTTGACGCGATTTCGGCAAATGACATTTGCGCCCGTACTAACAGCAGTACGGAAAATTTGAAATACTCATTTACTGTTTTAGGGCAAGCACCAACTTTTATCAAGAATAAAATTTTCTGAGAAACCAATAATAAAAAACTTTCCCATATGTTGCATACTTTTTTGGACACACTGTATATGATCGAATGAAAATAATTTGTAATAATCAAAATTACTACCCAGAAAAAGAATTTTTAAGCAATGTTTTGATTAATAATATCTATCCTATTGATTTCATTCAAAAATGCTTTATAGAGTTTGAACAACCAAATATTGGACAAAATCAAAATAGACCTATTACGAACTTTATTCCTTATATTTCTGGTTTATCAGACAAAATAAAACGAATAGGCAATAAATTCAATATTCGTACAATTTTCAAAACAGAAAACACCATTAGATCCAATCAAACAAAAACAAAACCACTCAATGAAAATGAAGCTACTAAAAATGTTATCTATAACATACCATGTGAATGCAATAAATTTTATATAGATGAAACCTGTAGACCCTTATCAAAACGTATAAAAGAATACCAAACTTATATTAAAAATACACAATTCCACAAATCACATATTTGTCAACATGCATTTGATAACAATCACAGAATACAATGAAACGCTTAGCATTTTTTAGCAAAGGAACCTTCATCTAAAAAACGTAAAATTAAAGAAAGTGCTTTAATTTTATTAAATAAAGATGAATGTGTTGCTTCAACTTCTGTTAGTTCTAATAGCACCTGGTTACCTTTGCTAAAAACTGAAGTTGATAAGGGACACTTAAAAATTAACTAAACCTTTCAACAAAATCATTAAATTCTTCCTAAGCGAATAACACCAAATTATAGATATATAAAACTTTAAAAACAAATTAATTTACCAAATAACACCTCAATATCACACTAAAGACCAATAACTAGTAATTAAATGATATGTCATTATAATTGTCATCTTGTCAAATCTTGACGATCTGCAAGAGCTTTTTGCTGTTTTATTGTATTTACTAACCATTTTCATTTTTAGATTTGTTCATTCTTGACAACGGGGGCAGATTTGTTCCTCGAAACGTTGAGTATTTTCCCTGTTTACGTTGATTTTTTCAGCTTCGTTAGGGTCACTTAACTACCACTTGTGCTGTTTACACCCTGGAGCCAGAGCAAGCGGCTCTAATTGGAGAGAAAACTCAAATATTTGTAACGTAAAACATGAATCCTCCACAACAATATAGAACATATCTACAGCTTATTTTTTAATAGACATGTGGAATTAATTTGTGGTAGGGCATCATAAATGTCTAGTTTTTGGTACGGAATACTGGGCAGTTCTAGAGTGTGAGATGTATTGAAACTTTATATGTAACATTTGTGCAGTATCGTCTGGAGTATTGTAGTTAAGTGTGGAATCCATTCTATGACTGTCACAAATACTGTGTAGAAAACATACATGCCATAGCTTTTCGTTATATACATTTTAAGAAAACTGGGACTTATGACTTTTTCTTATCACATAAAATAGGTTGTTGGTTTGTTTGCCTCCGAAAAGAGACGACAAATAGCTGGTTTGTTATATCTCTGGAAACAATAAGAGGTAATATTGACAATCCGGAATTTTTAGAATAACTCAACCTTAACGTGCCTAAGTATAATAATACAAGAGTTTCAAGAACATTTTAGTTGCAAGATACTTCCCATTCAAAACTTTATATGAAGCCATTTAAGTACAGAGCTTGTAGATTGCTTGAAACCCTACCAGACTGCGACATATTTAGTATTAGTTTAAATGCTTTTAAAGCCATCCTTTTTATAAAAAATGTAAATTTTAAATTATAATTTAGGCTAAGATGTATAACTTAACCATATTTGTAATTTGATATTATATCTGTTAAGTATCTATTCCAAATAAATAAATAAATAAAATAAATAAAACGAAAAACAAAATAGCATAATGATAATAATAATTGTTATTATTATTGCTGCCGTTTTCGACTAATTATAAACTGACAGGGTACTTTATTTAATGCGAATTAATTATGACGTTTCGGTGGTATTTTTTATAAAAAGAAATACCTCTTCAGCATCTATAGTGTATTGTACTAAATAAATTTCAGAAATAAGATTTTAATCCTAGGCGTTTTGGGTTCTTTGAAAACCCTATAGGAATATATAGAAACAGAACAACCTACAAAGAGACTGAAAAAGTTTTAAATCAGGTTGCCAAAAACAATATCAGGTCAAAGTCCGTTTCAAAATGACAGGTAGAAATATCGTTAATAAAGGGTGAAAACCATTTTACATACAATGGGTTATATTAATTCTGAAGGAAATCGATATTGCACTGGTGTGTCTGCAGGCAATTTATTTAATAAAATACTTTATATTATTTTAACAAGTCTTTATTATGGGTAAAAGAATAATGAAAAACGTAATTTTTTTTAATGTCCATATTTTGACCCTAAAAAGAGTTTTTTTTGCAGAAGTTCTCCCTTAATTACATGCTCTTCACATTTACTTCATTTTTGGAAATCGACTTGATTTAACGCCAATGGAAAAATACTTTCAATGTCTTTCTTTTTAACAGTAGTATTATGCCATGCCACAAACATATAGTTTGATCCCAAATAAATTCTATTAGATTTAGTTCATAGAAGTACTCTAATACTTCCTATTAGAGCAATTTAATCAACTTACGCGAGGAGGCTTATTTAAATGAACGATTTCAAGTAACTCCTTTATCATCATACCTCTTTGATATAGTATTCCTTTTGAAGAAGCCATCGAAAAGTTATCGAAATCGGGAATCATAATAAAATATTGTCAAAGAGGATTTTTGGGACGCTTCCCATCACGTGTCGCAGAGTATATTATTTGCTTGTGGTGATCCTCTGTGCTCTTGCAGGTTGTGTAGCTCAGATGGTGATGAATAGAATAATAACTCGGGACTTCGAAACAAATGTACGTATATTGATGCCCAGGTTTAGTATAAATTGACGTATGCACCTATGCTGATAACCATGTTGAAATATAATTTACCAGAAGAGCCTGAAGCGCATGACCATTCGTTGAGGACTAATTGGACGCTACCTATTTGGTTCCCTTGAGGCAATTTGCGGTTCCCTTGAAAGTACTTTTAATTTATGTTGAATTTAAGAGATCTAATTCGTTTATTTTATATTGTTTATGCTAAATTCGGTTTCACTTTAATTTAGGTTCACTTTACTTTGTCAAACTTTGTTTACTTTTCACTGACGTAACTAAGGAAGGTGTGAACTGGATGCCAGTAAGCGTTTGCCATTAAGGTACTACGAACTGGACCAAGACTAAAGGGTTTGAACGTGTTACCAGTAAGCGTTTGCCGTAGAGGTACTACGAACTGGATGATCAAGTTGTCGTTTACTTGGGTTGCACGTTCTTTTATACTAAAATATGTTGAAAGTTTACTGATTGTTTTTAAAACATGTTTAGATAATATGTATAATAATTACCTTTCAAGATCAAGTATCAAGTTCAAACTTTAGACTGAGTGTTCTTTTTTTGTGAATAGGATTACTAGTTTATAATATTATTACTTTTTCTTACAGATAGTTACACTTTATAACGATATCTGGATGTAGACGAGATACTGATAAAGGTCCCATGCAAATTTATTTAATTAATATTATTAAAATTGTTTGAACTATGTAATAAAGCTCAGATACTATAGGGAGCAGAGCAGAGAGGTACTTAAAATTTAAACGATATACATTTTATTTATGGCAGTGGCACACACACTATGGCACTCGACGAGCAGTGTGTGTACGAAGATGTTGTTTGACACAGTTCTTAAACAGTTGTAGGTTGCTATTAGGGGAAAACAGATGTCCTGTTGTTTGTTCAAAATGTAAATTTTAAATCTAAAAATTTTGTTTAAAGTTGTTGGCTGGCAAGAAGATCCGCTCTAACTCTTTTGCTTCAGATATTCGGAACTAAAAACATTTGGAGAATTTAGAGACGTAGCAAGATGTGCTGGAACTGCAAAAAAGGCCTCTGCGTCTTAGATTCAGTTGAAGGACATCCGACTTAAATTTTATCTTATTGGCGCCTTATACTTGTCTGCTTTATAGAAAAAGCGAGAAAGAGAAACTTAGAAGCTAGGCTGCTCTTATTTAGAGTATAAATTTTACATACATTGGAAAACAATCAGAAATATCAGTTGAATGAACCCCAAATGTTTGATAATATTAAGTTAATCAAGGTAATATTCGAAGCAAAGATCCGCGTAGGTTCTTGCACTACTTTTTTTAGACCAAATATTTCCTTTACAGATTACGGCAGTTGTAAACATATCCTATTACTTAAGATCGAGCTTTATAGGCAATTATTTCCACTACTTTCAAATGAATTGTTGTATTGCCGAAACAATAGTTATTTTTTGTAGGCACGTTTTGCGAGTAAATAGCACCAGATAGTTTACAATTCAATTAGTGGCTTAAATCCGATTCTTGGGAACTAGATCCCGATTGTGCCATTTTAGGTCACACATAATGGATAGATATTTAAGAATTAATGTTTAATTTTCATGAAAGCTTGGCGGGCACTGGTTATATTTTTGTCTTGCCAAATTTGTTGTACTATACAATCTTCATTGATCCGCGCCTCATCAAGATATTTTTTTTTGCTCCCTGCGGTACTGTTTTATCCTTCTCACAAGTATTTTCGTCGCCAGCAAACAATTTCATCGCTTTCCAGTAATAGTGCTTTTCGGTTATGGATTTCCCAGGCAACATCCATATTTTTTAGAGTTGTCCATAAGAATTTTCTAGTTTTTAAATGAATACTGTCATCTTGGCCAAGCTCCATCAAAATTTTATCTAGGATGGGTATTTATTTTTTTAAATAAAAAGAGTGAACTTTTCTTCGAATTACACATTTGGTGTCTTCATCAAGGACTTTTGCTGCTCTTCCTGAAATTTTCTGTAGTCTTTTTGCATAGCTGATGAGGTTTAATTACTCTGTAGATTACACGGCCACGAAATTCAGCCAAACTGGACGGAATTCCCCATTTTATTATTCTATACATTTCTGAAACAGACTTTAGTATCTTGACAAGTTAAGGTTGAGAACAAGATATTTTGGTTCCAAAGAGGGACTTCAGGATTGCCGGTCCCATGCTTTTACCAACTGAGTCACATAGATCACTGATGCCTACCGCGATATCTGGGTACTATACTTTCAACTTTAAGGTTTGCACTTAGGTATTCAGATCTTAAAACCTCGTTCATTTACTTGCCGTGGAAGTGAGCCTTACTCCATATAGGGTCGGTCCTTAATTTGGTTTGAAGATTTGCGGATTTGGACGCATATAACCAACACCCTGTTAAATAAATTACAAATATTCTGGGGGCTAAACCACAGCCGCGAAGTGACAAGTGGCAACGCCGAGTTAGCGTGAAAGGCGAACGTGGTAATACCTCAGCGGACGTTTTTTGTTTGTTTTTGAGAACGTTTTTAGTGTTTTTTTTTTTGCGCTGATGCCGCTATTTATATTGAAACATGTATAAATCACTAAGTAACAAATTAGTAGTTTAATTTTGGCTCAAAAGAACCAGTTAATTAATAAATAATATTCTGGGTGGAAAGCTTATGTAGAGTAGAAACAAGGCTTAAAAATGCGCATTCGATGTGTGTTTCTTTAAAACTAAAAATGGTACCTACCTAGCGGGGTATAATATTATAAAAACTAAAACTTAATACATAACTTTTTGAGTAAATGTACAAAATCAAAGCTTGTAAAAATTTGAAACCCATTTTTTTGTACTAAAGAGATAACATTTTTAGCAATTTTATGATTTCTTACAAGTTACGAATACAGCTGTAGCCAAAGAATTGATATTAAAAGCTACACCAACAAGATTTTTGCGTCTACAGGGTGTTACAAATTCGAATGTATGCATAGGGATCTCGGAAACCGTAATAGATAGAGAGATGGTTAAATTAAGGCAAAGCTGCGCAATTTAACGCTGGACAAAATGCCTCTGCGAAATTTGGAAAATTCCGAATACTTCCGGAGATATCCGCAAAAAAAACGAATTTTTGCCAAATGGTTTTTATGATACCCTGGTTTTATTTTAAGAGATAAATCAAAATAAATGTCACATTCTCATTGCCACCTTTCTCCTCTACAATTTGGCATCCTTAGATTTCAGATCTGACGTTTCGATTTTTCGGGCCCATCATCAACTATAGTATTTTAAAAAACCTGGACATTTTTATGAATAAACAAACTATTTAACTGAAAATAAAAATCTGGTTTATTTTATAAGATTTAAAGCAGAAAAATGCAAAAAAATACACAAATTTAATTTTAATTATGTACCTACATAAGACTACTTTAACTTAGTACAAGCTAATTTCTACGTAGGTGTTCAAAAATATTTCCATTTACTGTAACACAATCATTAATTTTTTGCCTTACAAGAAATATTGCCCTTTGAATACCCCTTCTTTTAATATGTTTGATTTGTAAAAGATATGCAGACATTGCAAATATTTTGTCTCTCTCACATACATGGATTTCTTATGGCATCTACCTCTAGTGTCAAGTTGAAAGGTAAGTGCGTCACATCGTTGGCTTGGGAGGAAAATGCAAAGAAAAATCCAGGTCCGTATTTAAAAAACTAAAGTTGATGATGGGCCCGAAAAAACGAAACGTCGGATTTGAAATGTAAGGATGTCATCACATAGAGAAGAAAAAGTGGCAATGAGAATGTGACATTTATTTTGATTTATTTCTTGAAATAAAACCAGGGGGGTATCATAAAAACTATTTGGCAAAAATTCGTGTTCTTGCGGATATATCAGGAAGTATTCGGCATTTTCCAGATTCAGAGCGGTATGTTGTTCAGAGTTATATAGCGCAACTTTGGCTCAATTTAACCATCTCTCTATCTATTACGGTTTTCGAGATTCCCATGCATACACTCGAATTTGTAACACGTTGTATAGTCTAACCACTTGCTAATATACACCTCATCGATAAATAGATTAATAATTTTATCATTGGGTGTTAGAGAGCTAGAAATGATGTTTAAATAAATATTTGCAGTTTTGCCATTATCGGTGCTATTTTGATAAGTACTTTGACACATTCAGGGTTATCTAGAGGTATTGTAAGAATCTTTTGGTGGATAAATTCAAATAATCTCGCATTAGGTCATAAGCAGAAGGAGAAAGCTTATGCAACATAAAAGACATTACTGTTGTTGATGGTGAGTAATGCTTCTGTTTCATTACGAGTACATTTATCTGATCGATCAAAAGTAATATTTCATTATGTAAATTATTATCTTTTGCATTTAAATTATTGGATTGACTATTATCTTCTGAAGTCTCGAAATTAAGTAAGCTTTGTTTAAATAATCCATGCCTGTCTTTAGAAAATCACATACTATGAGCGTTACTGATTCGTTAGTTTCGCAATGTATGAATTTGTACAGAGACAAAATGTTTTCAAGCTGATACCACTTGCTTAGCTTTATTTCAAAAGGCAAAATCCATTTTAAATCATTGTAAGCCCATTCATTGCCTTTCAAAAACACTTTTACATTCATATGACTGTCCACTGAAACCTGATTGAGAATGGTTATACAGCCATTGGTCAAATCCAGCCTATAAAAACATATTTTTGAGTCACTTATAATTTTGCTTCACAAAATTCAGAAACATTGATTTTCTGTGATTAATTTAAAAGATCTTCAATTTTTTAATTAAACTGATTGTTTGAGAGCTTGATTAAGTTAAAAGCTACGCTCTTGATGCTCCTTGTTTCGCTCCGCTGGAATTTTTCTAGGAATTGGTACAGTTTGACAAGTAAGCAGGCAAATTGGGAAAAATGCACGCAGCAGCTGATAAACTTGGTCTCACTTTAGGGGGATTTTTTTTTTGTGGATCCATCAGTTAAAAGAAAAATACCCTCATGAATAATATCACTTGGGACAAAATGTTTAGCACAAACTACATAATATTTAGTGGGCGAACAATCAGCTCTTGGAATGGTTTTTAGCCACTCGATTTCCAGGTTTTCATAAAACCGATTCACTCTCTTCCCAGCTTTTAAAGCACCAGGATTATTTGAATTACACCCAGGCATACAGCATGGACTTGGCATGTTGCTAAATAAATAAACAAATAAAAAAAATAGAGAAAATAGAGTACCGACTTACCACCACCAATTTTAAATCTAATTCACTTACTTGTACCAACAAATCGGCTATAAGCTAAAATAAACAAAACTATCAGTAAATAAACTGGACACAGAATGTTCACATTAGTTCATCAGCGAGAACTACAAAGGAACGAAACACATCAAAAATATTATTTGCCGCCATTAGAGTAAGGTAAACGACCGAAGCCGGCCGCCCGGCTTCACTTGATTTGTCACTTTTTACTGATATTGCGGAGAATCTGCACCAAAAATAATAACTAACACTTCATAGAGGCTCTTGACAATCACTTCACACAAGAATTTTGTAAAATATCAAATATTAAACCTGGTAAAAAATGCAATGTAATTGGGAGAACCGAAAATAAACGAGCTGTTCCCCTTAAGTTTACGTACTAGACGTGCCAAATGTCACGTGACTAACGTATCCTTATCCAGGGTTACCGTTGTTTGCACTTCGCGGCTGGGACTTTGAGGCGGCTGGGCTAAACATTAATATAGTACTAGCCATCCTTCCTGCCAAATATGGGAGTTTGTGATTCTAAAGTGACGGAGAAGACTTAATTTGTATCGTTAAATCCGAATATCCCAAAAATAGTCATATTTCAGCTTATGATTTATATGACAAAAAGCGTTTGTAAAATACTCAGAACTCAAAAACAAAGTTAAATATAGTGTACATGTGGATATGCTACTAAAATTGCAAAAAATCAGTGGCATATCCTAAAGTTTATTTCTTTAATTATCTAAACCACTTTCACGGTGTCACACCAACCGAGTTTGAAAGCGAAATCTAAAAAAATTACTTAAAAGAAATGGGAAAAAAAATAATTTTCCATTCCATCGTCCTGTATACCCGAAATAATGCATTTTCGGACACAAATGTTTATAAACATTTTAGTTTATTTTTAACTGCGAAATACGCTTGCCAATTTTCCCAATTAATTTAGACCACTCTATATATTCTGGGTATATTTTTACATTATTATTATTATTATTATTGCACATACACTGCAAATATATTGACATTTTCCATTTTTGAAATTGCTTTTATAGAAATTGTTTAGAATTTCTTATTAAATGATATTTATCTATTCCTATATTTTATGAATATAACCGGCTACTAAAAATCCGAAGGAAAATCCTTCGAAAAGAATGTTAATCGAACATTCTTCCAATCGATTACTCTGAATAAATTATTCATTGAACAAAGTATTCTTTGAATGAAGTTTTCTTCGAATTACACTGTGTCAATGCAAGTCATGCAACAAAAACAAATTAAACGGGCTCATATATATTCAGAAAACTATTGTACGTAATGTGCAGCGTTGAGATTAGTAGATTTTGACAAATTTGCACTTGTGAATTTTAAACTGAAAAAGGCAATTGTGCACTATGTGCATTCAGGTGCTTTTTTTTTAAATTAAAATGCATTTGACCAAATCTCCCAAAAAAGCGATGAAACGAATAATGTTAATACTTTGTTGGTGTAGTAGTAGTAATTAGGTAAAATTTATCATTGTTACGGTAGAATTGCAGTATAGATAGCGTCTTATGAAAAAATCCCATTGTAGAAAATCACTCCAGTCATGCAAAAATGACTTTTGATATTTGCACTACTATATTAGCATATAGGTAAATTTAAATTAATGCTCGGCTTGGAAAAAGCTAATAAATATAGAACAATTGGCCTTTTAGAAAGGACATTGCCTTGGCGGTCTCGCAGCCGTTGCAAATTTTTAAAACCTTCCCAAATATGAAAAATGTAAAACTTTACAAGTCACGCTAACAATAACAAACTGAATGACATGAATATTGAAATAGATAACCCAAATCAATTAAATTAGACTAACAGAGACTGCGTACGATAATAGTTTATTAGCAGCTTGTATAGAAGTATACGAGCTTACTAAAAATATCCAAAATGCTGTTTCCGTTGGCAGACTCATTATAGAAAATATATAAACTAACCATGCTCAAATAAGGGGAAAACTAACATGGTATTATTTAAGTCAAGATAAATAAATAAAAAAAACCTGAATCCATATTTATATTTGCGGAAATAGCTTTTTAATAGGCACCAACCCAATATTTCTCGATTCTTATATGTTTACTTCAAAATACATTTTCATCATCATTTTTAATTATTAATTACTTACTTTTTCGTGTCCAAATCCGAACGATTATAAGTTTTCGGCCCAAAATCGGGCTACGTCAACCGCTTCAGTGTTAGCGATCCACAAATCATCGAGAGTGCATTCTGAAGGACACAGCTCACACATCGTTAAATGTGCCATATTCTGCACTTCTCCACACCCGCACAGAACGTCATCATCCGGTGCTCTTATGCCCCATTTCGCCAGGTTGGATTTAACAGGGGCAACGCCGGTACGCATGCGGTTAAGCATCCGCCAGGTTTCCCAATGTATCTCCATTCCTTGTGAGGGCTTTTGATGCAGAGGGTAGTTCTCTCGGGGTTCTATGTCGACAAACCTGATAAAACGACTTCTGGACATCAGCCGGCTAGACCCTTGTAGTTTCTCGAGCTGGTGTAAGGGGTGTCTTTCATCAAATTTTTGTTTAAACATTTCTTCGATCTTCCGGAGATGCAAAACCCGCTGCTTGGTATAGTAATGGTAATGGAGTAGCTTTCATGCAGCCGGTGATTATTCGGCAGGTGTCATTTAATACCGTTGTGACTTGTTTTGCATGTTTGGATCTACCCCATACTGGACAGGCATACTCCGCTGTCGAGAAACACATGGCTTCAGCTGTTACTCTTAAAACCTTTGGGTTTGCTCCCCACTTGCTCCCTGTCAGTTTTTTAAAGAGGTTGTTCCTGGTAGTGACTTTGCTTGGTGTTTTGGCAGTGATATTTGTACGTGAGGGACCGATCGAGAACAACTCCAAGGTATCTAGGTTTGTTTGTGTGCTCTAGTGTTTGCCCCTCTCAGGTCACATTCAGGTTTTTATTTGCCAGATGGATATTTAGATGGAAGGCCGACACCTGGAGTGCTTAGTAGGGTTTGGTTTTAGTGAGTTTTGCCTGTAGTGCTTGACATCATTTTTAGGGCTTTTTCCAGTTTTATTTCCACTTGTCCGTGAGTTTTGCCTTGTACGGTAATGCCAAGGTCGTCAGCATATGTAAAATGTTTTGCTTGGGATGTATTGGTTGATCGTTGCTGTATATGTTAAATAGAGAAGGGGCCAGTACACTCCTCTGTGTTAAACCATTTCTTTGTGTTCTCCATCTGATTTTCTTTCCATTTAGTATAGAAGCGTCTGTTACATAATAGTGACTGTTCTGGTCAGGTTGTAGTCCGTTAATACGTCGTATACCTTGGTCAAAAGTGTCTTATGATTGATGGTGTCATAAGCTGCTGTGAGGTTGACCAATGCCACTCCTGTCATTACTTTCCGCTGAAAACCGTCTTCTATAAGTACGATAATGTTCAATACCTGGCCTGTACAGGATTTTCCTGGCCTGAAGCCCGCTTGTTGGAGAACAAGTTTTCAGTCTAGATGGTCCTGGTAGAGCTTGAAGACGGACATAACAGGGATATCGGACGGTAATTATTCGGTAGTTTTGGATCTTTTCGAGGCTTGAGAAGCGGTATTTGACAAGTATTCCTACAGTTTTCATAAAAACCCGATAGCCATATTTTAGTCTTAGCGCCGAAGTGTTTGATTTGTTCTGTTAACATCTCAGCTACCCCAGGCGATTTTCCATTTTTCATGCTGTTTATCCTCTTTTCAGGCTCTACGATGACAAATGGCTTTTTGAGTAGATCTGTTTTCATTTCCGGTCTCTTTTTAATTTTTGGGCTTTGCATTTGCTGATTTTGCCATTTAAGGAATGTTGGCGGGCAACCTGGTTTGGACTCACTGCACACGGTTGTTTGATTTCTGTGGGGTCCTCATTAAGTTTTTTTTTTATTGTATTCCAAGCCCGCTTACTGCTGTGTGTGAAATTCATTTTTTTAGTCTTGAAGCACTAAGTATTTGTTGTAGTTTTTCGCCTGTCGCTATTGTGCTTTCACTAAATGGGTCCTTATTGTACACTTTTGTATATTGCGACATTACGTTTTTTGCTTCGTCATTCAGCCCTGATATATAGTGTTGTTGACATCCTCTAGGTATATGTTTACGAGATATGGATTTCATATATTCCACAAATATGTCATAGTTTTCTGGTATTGCGGCAAGCTTTGGACCTTTATGTCAAGGTTATTTGTGTATTTTGTCCAGTGGGCTTTCTTAAAGTTAAATCTACGTTTGAAGGGGATTTTAGGAGTTTTAATATGACTGTAGATGCTTATTCCTACGGGCCTGTGTTGTGTTTTTGGGATTGGTCTATATACTTCCTTAATACATCGGTTCTCTATTGCTGTACTAGTGAACGTGAGGCCGGGGTTGTATCCTCTCTTCCATATTTTGCTTTGAAAGGAATACGGAAGCTTTGGGTCATGCATCAGTGCCAGGTTCTCTTGTTCAGCCCATTCCTCTACTGAGTCAACACTTTTGTCTGTAGATTGGTAGCCCCACAGAACGTTGTGATTGTTGAAGTCTCCCAGCACAAACTTTATCCTCTGGGAAGTGAAGTTTCCGGAAGGAGTAAAGACAAAATCTTTCCCGGGCGGCTTATATATAGAGGCAACTGTGAATTTTCCGACTTCGATTGTAAGCACTTCGGTCTCATTATGGTATGTTTTTTCAGCTGATGTCACAGATATCGTTCTTGACCATGTTCGGCACACACAAAAGGAAAATCCTACATCCTACACCACTCAACGAGCGGTGCGTGTGCGGAGAAGAATGTGGACGTTGGACTTGAAGCGCTGTAGGTTATAATTTTCGCGAAAGACGTTACTCGGTAGTTCATTCCAGAGCGAGGCAGTCCTCCAGGCAAAGGAGTCCGGAACAGCGACGTCCTAGGTGTTTCTGTTTGGCACAACTCTGGGCGGAATCATAAGTGCCAACTCGTTCGAACACCTTCCGTAGTAGTATCGATAGTAAACAGATAGTTTGAAGAAAGGAAACATCTAAAATGAGAGAAAAGATGTTTCACATTTAACAAAGAAAATTATTTGCAAATATTATTGTTTTTTCGAAGGCAGAAAGCTAATTTTAATTAAATTTTTTATAGGAACTGTTATAATATTATGATTTTGTTTACAAAATCCTGAAACTCTTATTAGGTATGCTGCTAACTTCTTAAACAATTCCAAATGACGTGCTCAAGCATTATAAATACCGCTCTTCTAGATTTGAATTTTGCATTGAAATCCTTGAGCGCTTTCGGGGGATCCTAAGTTTTTAAAGAACATCCTATTCACGGATGAAGCTAGTTTCTCCATCTCGCGAATATATAACAGGTGAGATAAGTGTTTTTAGACAACCATTAATCCACATAAAAGCTACACGAAAGGCGTTTTGTTCATGTGTAGTGCTGCCGGACAAGTGCATCAAAATTACCGATAATTTTCATGAATGCATGTTGTAACGAAAAAAATCACCTGCAATTAAATTTCAATATCTATATAATAGGTGTACGCAACTTTAACTGGAAATATATCCAAAATATCAAATTATTATATTTGGTTGATCTCAGAAAGAATAGGTCTTTTGGATTAAAAAAATAAAATGTTTTATTTGTAAAAAAAAACAACTTAGCATTTTTTATATTTTACAATGTTCGTTTGTTTAATTTGACAGGAAGTACTCGCGGTTTAAGATAATCCCTACAACATTTTAATTTATAATTTTTTGATATATCTTAAAATAAACCCTATAAGTGAGTGTCAAGTACCTTCTTCTTCTTCTTCTTATAATAGAACCTAGTTCTGTTTAGTCCGTTTTGTTTAGCCTCCTTTGGAGTTCTTCCTGTGACGCTGAACTCCAGCTTTCGTACCATCTCTTGGGTGGCCTTCCTACCGGTTTTCGTGAGTTTGGTTTTTGCGACTTGGCCCACTTTGCCCATCTTTCATCTGGCATTCTTTCCACATGATCTTTCCAGCACCTCTTGCGTGTTCTAACCCATCTTACCACATCCTGTATTTCTAGTTCTTCTCTGATATCCTGGCTTCTTATTATATCCCTGAGGGTAACACCCTTGATGGTTCTTAGTATTTTCATTTTGGTCGTTCTCATTATTCTTTTCGTTGTTGATGTTTCAGCTCTGGTTTCTGTGGCGTACGTTAAAATAGGTCTTACGCATGTTTTGTAGATCCTCAGCTTGCTCTTTGTACTCATCATTTTATTTCACCATATTATATCTCTCAGGTATCCGCTGACTCTTGTTGCTTTTATGGCTTGTGTTCGTGCTTCTTCAATAAGGTTTCTCTCGCTCGATATCTCCACTCCCAGGTAGTTGTTGAATTATCATGTTGTCGACTGCCAGTTTGCACCTTATGGGTTCTTTAGAGATAACCATTGATTGTGTTTTTTCTGTTGCGATGTTCATGTTACATTTTTGTGCCGTTACTTTCATCTTGTATAACAGACGTTGTAGGTCGTCTTCATTCTCTGCTATGAGGATTGCGTCGCCTGCATAACATAATACTTTAATGGCGCGATTACCCATCCTATATCCAGCGTTCACTTTTTTAATATTTTCGATAATTTGGTCCATGATAATGTTGAACTGGGCGGGACTAAGGCAGTCCCCTTGCCTTATGCCCGTATTGATTTGCACTTCCTCAGACAGTCCGTCGTTCGTTTTTATTCTTGTTCTACTTCTGCTGTTCAGTTCTTGTATAATTCTTTGGTACCTGTAATCGATGTTGTTCAGGTGTAGAATCTTGATTACGTCATCCGGTCGAACTCTGTCGAATGCCTTGGTTAAATTCACAAAGCAGACAAACAGGGGCTTGTTAAATTCTACCGATTTTTCTATCATTTGACGTAATATGAATATTGCGTCTACCGTTGATCTATTGGATCTAAATCCTTGCTGTTCTTTGGATATTGTCACCTTTTTAATGATTCTATTTGCGATGATTTTAGTAAAAAGCTTAAGGATCGAGCTCAGTAGCATTATGTTTCTAAAATTATTGGGGTTCCTTTTCTCTCCTTTTTTATGTATAGGTATGGATATGCTTACTCTCCATTCGTGTGGTATGGTACTGGACGTAATTATCTTTTTAAAAAGTTTGGTGAGTTCTTTCTGTATTTCCATTCCCCCGTATTTGATAAGTTCATTGTTGATATTATCGACGCCAGGAGTTTTTCGGTTTTTCAATTTCTGTGTTGGCGCTTGAAATTCCTCTATTATTTCAGGTTCAATATTATGACCATTTGGTAAAATCGCTGTTCTTGATGTGTTGTCATCGGGGGTATTATACATGTTTTCAAAGTCTTTCATCCATGTCTCCAATTTAATCTCGTTCACTTTCACCTCTTCAGTAATCTGTTTTTTCCTATTTCGTAGCATGTTCCTCACTTTTCTTTGACCGCCGTATAGATCTCCCTCCATTTCAGCTGAGAATCTCTCCCAGTATTCTTTTTTAGTTGTCTTATATCATTGTTTGTTCGATTTCTAATGATTTTATATCTCTCGTGCTCGTTTGGTGTTCTGTTGTTAATGTATTTTAAGTAAGCTTCTTTCTTTTCCTTAGCAAGTTCTTTTACTTCGTTTGTGAACCACGGCTTTCTGTTTCTGTTGCCATTGACGTTTACTGTTCTTAGTCATATAGCCTCTGTTGCGCTCTGTGTTATATTGCTTTTAATTTTTTTCCATGCCAGCTCTGTATCGTCTTCCTCTCTTATATGGTTTTGTGTGATTTTTTCGTTGAGTCTTCCTTCGTATAATCATCTCGTGCTGTCGTCCTTAAGCGATTCTATGTTAAATTTAGTGATGTAGTTAGGGGTCTTTTTAATTTTTCGCAGGTTTGTTGATCGATATTTGCATAAAATAAGGTTGTGTTGTGTTCCTATGTTTGCTGCTGTTAATGCTCTTATATCGAGAATATGCTGGGGGTCTACTTGGCTGTTCGTGATTACGTAGTCGATAGTTGATTTGTGCCCTCTTGTATTTTGGAAGGTGTATTTATGTTGGTCTTTTTGTTTGAAGTATGTGTTGTTAATCCTTAGCTCATTATATGTACACATTTCTATAAGCATATTACCATTCTCGTTTCTCACTTCCTCGTTAAAACTATGCATGATTCCGGGTATCGTAACATTGCCTATACATGAGACCTGAACTCCAATTATAAAAACTTGGTAGTTGGTCCAGTATGCTCTGTAGGTCATCAAAGAATTGTTCTCTTTCCTCCCTTGGGTTTGTTATGTCTGAGGCATATACACTTATCAGGAGTGTTTTATCATTTTGGAGCTTCATTGATATGTACATTATGTTTTGGTTGAGATAGCGCACGTCTTCAACCAGATGTTCTAGTTTTTCGTGGATTGCAACTCCTACTCCTGCTAGTGCTCTCATATCTTTATCGACTCCACTGTAGAATAGGATGTAGTCCCCGTATCTCGTACTACCCATCCTTTTTTTTCTTTATTTCGGAGAGAAGACAAATATTGATCTTGTTAGTTGCTAGTTCCAATAGGATTTCCTGGTCTCTGTTATTCCAGGATGTGATATTCCAGCAGGCTAGACTTAGTTTGTTTCGTTTCCATTCTCGTGTTTTCCTTTTCCTTGCCGTGTCAATTGTCATAAAAATCCGTCCCGTTTCCGAGGCTTTTGAATCGGTTCTTCGAGCAGTACAGGTTTTTCTAAAGAGCAGATTGCTAGCCTCGCCCTTAAACCCTCCTCCTTTACACGGGCTTGGGACCGGCAACAGTGTTGTCGAACTACTCGATCCATCCAACAGCACTGCAGGCGGAGTTACACCCTGTATATATTTCGATATTTTTTCAAATGTAGTTAATGACCTCTAAACACTGTTTTGGGTGATTAAAATCAGCCCTTTTCTATGAATTCCTTTTAAATTTTGTGCTTGAATTCTTCCACAACTTTCTTCTCAGACTGATCATATTTAATCAAAACATGTACAATATCATGTAAGCAGTATAGGAAGACACAATCCATTCATGCAATAATGGGAAATCATACTGTAAATTGTAAGTTTTTATATCTCATTTATTATGTAATTAATCTAGTTAAATTATCTTTAGATGTTGCGAGATGTATTTTTGAGTATAAGAAGTGCCTGTAATTGCATTGCATATTTTTCCATCAGTAAATAGCGTTAGACTAAAATATTTTTCTATTTGCCAGCATTCGCTAAGGTGAAGTTCATCTTTTTTTTTATCAAAGGTTAAGTCGTTAATGATATCCATTTTAATGACCTACGTAATCTGATAAATCCTGGTTGAGGGGTTTTCCATTTTATCTGCTGTCTCATCGCTGTTTATATG
The DNA here is from genome assembly GCA_016904865.1 of Pissodes strobi. Lineage (NCBI taxonomy): Eukaryota > Metazoa > Arthropoda > Insecta > Coleoptera > Curculionidae > Pissodes > Pissodes strobi. Next base: position 419,765 of record MU182252.1, read on the forward strand.
AACTATGACGAGAGCTTCCGTCGACCACAAACAAAATCCATTTTGTACTCGATAGTACTCTTTGATAAAAAATATGGTGTTTCGTGATCTATATTATATGATTTGTAAAAGAATATTGTTTTTTGGAAGACCATAAATTTGATATAGGAGCTTGATTTTCAAAAGCACCACCTGCGATCAGTTTCGACTTCACAAATCTCGTCAAACAGGCTATTGTGTACCTTCCCGGAATCCAATAAAAAAACAGAAGATCCCATTTGAATCAAGGTATTTGTAGACAAGCGGTAAGATGTTACATCGCATTTCCCCTGAAGTATGATACTAGAAGTTTTTAAAAATCTGAAAAATGTTTCGTAAATTGATTTTTATACGCCTCTTCCTTCACAGGAAGCAACCACAAACCAAATCCATTTTGTACTCGATAGTACTCTTTAATAAAAATATGGTGTTTCTTGTTCTATATTATATGATTTGTAAAAGAATATTATTTTTCGGAAGACTACAAATTTGATATAGGAGCCTGATTTTTAATCAGGTTCGGGAAAAGCACCACCTGAGATCGGTTTCGACTTCACAAGTCTCCTCAGACAGGCTATCATATAATATAGACCAAGAAACATCATATTTATATTAAAGAGTACTATGGAATACAAAATGGATTTTATTTGTGGTTACTTCCTGCGAAGGAAGAGCCGATACATGTCAAAATCAACTTACAAAACATTTTTCAGATTTTTAAAAACTTCTAATAGCATTCTGCAGAGGGAATGCGATGTAACATCTTACCGCTTCTCTACAAACACCTTGATTCATATGGGAGCTTGTGTTTTCGCCTGGATTCCGGGACGGTACCCGATAGCCTGTCTGACGAGACTTGTGCCCTAGAAACCGGTTACAGCTGGTGCATTTCCCGAACCTAATTGAAAATCAAGCTCCTATATCAAATTTATGGTCTTCCGAAAAAAAATATTCTTTAACAAACCCTATAATATAGACCAAGAAACACCATGTTATTAACTCGCGTTTATCTACCGTAAATTTTCGACCTTCGGACCTACGCCCGGTGTTAACAAATCGAGAACGATTCATTAGAAACATGGGATTTCATTTAAAATATATGTTTGTGTTTAACATCTTTTCTTAGTGCAAAATATAAAAAAGATAAAGAGGGACGACTTTATATGTAATTATCCTGTGAGTAAAATAATAAGCCGCTTTTTAAAGGTGCAAATAAGACCATTTTCTTTACAAAAATTTTGAATATTTTGTTTGCAATTGCGATTTAATGTAATTACTGCTTTCAAACCTATTATAATATTCTGATGACTATATTAAATAAATCTATTCAAACTGAATATTATTCTTCAAGTCGCCCACATGAAATTTCATTCTGGGTTCATTTCCTATTTACATGTCGGTTCTAAGTCAGTGCTCAAGGGGATATGATATCCTGTTACGATTCATAGTTTCTGTGGGAAAATAAAAAGAGTGCTCCGTACACCAACGCATCATTATGTACTTATTATTTTTTCGTTACTGTAAACTATTGTTAAATTTGTTTTGCTAATTTTTTATGTCATTTTAATTATGGGTATTAGGCTCCTCGCATTGCACGAAAGAGTATAATATAATACGTATTTTTGAGCAACAAAATTATAATAACTGTAAAGAAATCCGAGTTGCTTTTAAGTTTCTATGTAAAACAATATTATTTTTTTGTTCGTATGGTTATTGAGTTTTGAAAATCAATTATTTGATCATCTAAATGTATTCGAGAAATACTACATTTTGCAAACACATACTTATTTTAATGAAGATTAAATTAATTTTATATTGCATACCCTATATGAGATTTCGGCAACCGATCGATTTTATTTTTATTTTAGTATGTGATAGAGCTTATCGAAACAAGTAATTTTTGTCATTGCGCCAAATCTCTAAGTATAAAATGTAACTTAGAAAAATGAATTAAAAATTAGACGAAAACAAACAAGTTTCGTCATTCTAATACCAATTTTACAAAATGCAGCAACTTTTTATTCATTTCAACATTAACTTATTTTTTAATTAGCACATTTGTAATATATTATTAAAATTGTAACATTTTTAATTAAATGGAAGTAAAATCTGGAACTAGAACACAATAATTAAGACCTTAACCTATTCTATAGCAAAATAATGCCTATAATACTTGGTTGTATAAATATTATAAATATAAACAAAGAAAAAATTACGTAAAATATAAAACGAATAAAATAAGTATCAACATTAAGCTAAAAAATAAGGGAAAACTTTTAAAATGAATTGCCAAAATTGGGATTTACTGTGGCAATATTAGTGTCCTCAATAATTTAATGTATGTAAAGTTGTGGGTATAGGACTTATAATAAAAACTTCCTTATTCGAAATTTGCCGACGTTTCGACCATTATTGCGGTCTTTTTCAAGGCTACAATAGGAAAAACTGTACTAGAATTTGGCATAACCTGTGCTTACAATAATTTTTTTTTCTTTCAGTTACTATTTTCATTCAAGCAGACTGATAAATTTAAGTACAAATTAATTTGATAAAAAGCATTACACATAGTCAGCAGCCGATCGACCTTAACCCTAGAAAGCTGGACTATAATTTACATACGTTAAGGCTGGACTTTCGTAATTTTTACGACCGTTAAAAAAAAGAGAAAAAATTATTTAAAAAAATATAATTTTAATACAAAACCTAAAATACAAATCCTTAATGATAAAAATATTTAAAAACAAGTAGTTACATATCAGTTTGTGGTACATACTGTGCATATGTTACCCCGGTGTTCACCACATATATTTACTGGGACAGTAAAAACTAATTTTACGTTTCCTTTCATCAGGCAAAGGAAGTTGAGGTTCTTCAAAAATTTTAAGAATATCTCTAATATCTTGACGAAGATTTCGTTGCAATGTCGTGATTCGCAATCGATCCCCTAACCAGGGTTCTGCAATACACTGAGCTAATTCAATCATATACTGGTATCTTGAAATCACTTTTTTGTGTGACTTCAATGCGTTTGTAGTGTATATGACATATGAATTGATACTTGCAATGTTTATCATGTCATAGAAGATACACATGGGCCATCTGCGGGTTTTGCGACATGCATTCATGTTTGAACACATTTGGTCAAATGTATCCACACCTCCATTTGTGGAGTTGTAGCTTTCTATTATAGCGGGTTTGCCAGTTATTTTTGAGACATTAGCACCTTCATGCATTGTTGAAAGAAGTAAAACTATCTTATTTGTTTAGGCATGTAGGAGACTAAAGTTTTTTGTTTATTGAAACAAAACATGGATGTATTAGAGTTTCTGGTTTTTACATTTAGAAACTCCTTTGGAATCTCCCTCTTATTTTTTCGAAGTGTCCCTACAATGGTGAGTTTGTACTGATTTTTGAGTAACTCTTCTGCTATGCTAATTGATGTAAACCAATTGTCCATGGTAATATTTCTATTAGAACCAAGCTCCATTACGTAATAAGTCCCAAGTGGCAATCCGTTGGTATTCGTTTTCTTTCTCAAATAAGGAATAGCATTGACCATGTATTTGGTAAAAGAATCACACGTCATTACGATCTTGATAACGTACGGGTTGGCTTTATCTGGCAAATACATCCTAAACGAACAGCGTCCACGAAAATCTACCAACTGCTTATCAATAGTGAGATACGAAGAAGGTGTATATGATTCTCTACACGTTCTAATAAAAATATCCAATATTTCCCGAATGGGTGCAAAAGGATCTTCCTGCCTTCTTTCTTGCCTTGTTTCCTTGGTGTCAAATCTGATGCAGTTTATAAGGAACTTGAAACGCTCGCCACTCATGTACCCTTATAAAACTTTCCAGATATGTTACTGTCGAACATATAGTTTACAGCTAAATGATTGTCTTTGTTTGCTGCTGACATTATCATAATTGCAAATAGAGCTTTTAACTCATTATTAGTCATCTCAGAAACATTGGCATTACTATGATATTTTTGATTTTGCCTAGCAATTTCAACGTTTGAATGGTATAGAATAGCGTTTAATATATCATCTGAAAAAAAATGTTAAAACATTCTTGAATATCTGTGTAGTTTTTTGCATTTTCTCTAGGGCCTGGTATAAAATGAATAATATTTCTAGCCGCAGTTCATTTTGACAATTGAGGTAGTTCTCCTGACCAGTTATGACCATTTTTACCTTTAAAGCCTTGCCAGGCTTTATAATAAACTGTGAAAAGGAGGATTTATCATCAGGTATTTCAAGTGCATCTGCTTCTTCACTGGATTGCCTTTGTTCGAGCACCGTCCCTTTTTGACCTTTATCTTCCAAACCTTTGACGAAACTGGAATGCTGCGAAACTTCTGAGTCACTGATATCTTTATCTGAATTATAAGATTCATACTCCAAATGATCCTCCTCCATTTCCCAGTCACTTCCACTATCTTCAAAAGGATCCGGCTCACTTTCCTTACCATTCATTATTCGCTGTAATTCAGCCTAAATTTCTTCTTGTGTTAAAGCTTTTTTTGTAGCCATATTGCTGAAAATAAACATATTGTTTAGTACCAAAATAAATGGAAAAACAAACACTTACCAAAAAAGCAGCAGGTGTACAGAAAATTTTAACAAAAAAACTAACGTACAAACTGGACTATCGTAAAACTTACGACGCATGTGACAAAAGTTCAGTATCGGACGGACGGAAGTATCTCTACCAACTGGTATATTAAACCAACAGCGTCAGGAAGAGTAATCCAACCAAACTATTTGTCATCCCACGCAACTACCCATAAAATTGCTATGATAAAAAACCTTCTATACAGACCTAATAATTTAAGCAGGCCTCAATTTTGCAAGAATAATGAAATCATTATAAAAACATTATTAAAGAAAAATAATTACCCTTCTCTTTTTTATCAATAGAATATTTAATCAATATAAAAATAACATAAAAAAGGATAAAAATGCTACTATTAAATGCTTTAAATTTCCATATTTACCTAAATTATCTAAAGAAATAGAAAAACTAATAATTACAAAGGGCCCGAACTGCTAGCTTACAGTTCGGGTTAGTATATATTTTATAACCTGAAAGTGGTTGGCTCCCTATTTACACCCTTAAACGACCCAACACCTACAGACCTATGTTCATGTTTGGTGTATAAGGTTCCGTGCGTACACTGTGAAAAATGTTATATCGGCCAAACTAGACAATATTTGAAGAGTCGAATATACCAACATAAATACGATTGTAGAGCAATTAATATAGATAAAAAAGAAAAAAAAACAGCATTTTCCCAACATCATTTTGCGACACATCATAATTTCGATTTTTTCAACGTGGCTATTCTGGATCGAGAAATGAATTATTCCAAGAGAAATATAAGTGAAATGATTTATATAACCCTTCACAACACGATAAATTGCAGAACAGTACGCATTATGCACATGTACTTATTATTTAGAAATCGAAAATAAATCAACCAAATTAAAAAAACCATAATAACTCAATGGTAAAAGGCATCCTATCACTGTGGAGATATGCGGAAGGCTCTGGCTTCTTTAGTCACTGCTCTACAACGCACTAGTTTGGTTGACAATTATTTTAATGTGTTGTGTTTGTTTTTTATGGTTTTTAATGTTGTAATTGTGCACATAATTATATTTTCCATATTATGTTTTTTGGATAAGAACGTCAAAATGTTTAAAGACCATAGAAAACTTCTGCTGAAGAAAAAGGTAGGTTTTATTTGTGTGGTCCAATCGAAAAAGCTGTCTTCTGCCTAATAAATACAAATACTTATTTATAATAATAATAAAAAATATTAAAGAATGGGTTACTTTTTGAGGGTTTAATTTTGTAGTGAAACCCAGAAGGGTTTATTATAAATTGTGGATCTTTTAATTGTTTTAAGCGGTTTTTGTTTTTGTTTTGGTATATAATGTATTTTTTTTAATTTCGTCTTATTTTGGTTTTTGTTTAACTTTGTTGTTTATTTTAAAACTTTGTTGTTTATTTTAATAAGTAGTGCCGTGCCATAATGATCTCTGTGTAAATTTATTTTGGCTTTTTAATGAAAATATCTGTTCAAATTAATTTGTACTTCAATTTACCGGTCTGTTTGAATGAAAATAGTAACTGAAAGAAAAAGAAAAAAAAATAATTGTAAGCACAGGTTATGCCAAATTGTAGTACAGTTTTTCCTATTGTAGCCTTGAAAAACACCGCAATAAATGGTTGAAACGTCGGAAAATTTCGAATAAGGGAGTTTTTGTTATAAATCCTATACCCACAACTTTACATACATTGTGATTTACACCACATTTACGCGCATGGCCTAGATACCATACAATACTTGAAGTATAAACATACATTCCTAAAGTACTACAACAATCTACTTTACAGTTACAATATTTTCCCGGAATCGGATATTCATCATCGTTTATTGATAGAAGTAGCACAAATTCAATGAATAAAAATTTATTAATGGCTTTTGTAAATCCGGAGAACACTTTTACTCTTATTAACCTTCCGGCACTCCCATGCCGTGACGATTTTATTACCGATCACTGCCGCCGGACTGAGAGTCCGCACTCCAAAATAATTGAGAAGATTGATAAAACTCAAAGCACATACAATTTTTGAACACAAAACAATAGAAAGAAAAAATACAGACAACTCGTTAAAGATACATAAATCTTGTAAAACTAATTTAAAAATACTTATGTATATCATTTATATGTAATTTTAATGTAAATGCCAATGCGCACAGACGCAAATAATATCTTCCAACCAGATAGACTTGCCACATGTTTTACATAAGAATCGTGTCGACCTTATCTTTCTTCTGTCACAGTTTTCGCATTTACGGGATTGGCAGCCGCAGGCTGTGGTCATCCCTCGGATATACCTGTTCCAAACATTTCTGAAATTCTAAATCTTATGCCCTTTGAAATATTGTCCTGTAATCCGCGAATACGGATATGATCTTCGACAAGCTCTGAAGCAAGCATATGTGAAAATTTACGGCGGCTCATGTTTTTGCCTGGATTTTTCAGGGGACACAACAAACAACATCATAGAACAAATTCTTGGAATGTTGAACAATGAATAAAAAATCACCATCGGCCAACGTCTGGTATTTCTGGCGCAGTCGTAAGCTGCAGGCATCTGATCAAACATGTCTACGGCACCCTTGGTGGTGTTGTAGTCGATTATCATCTCGGGTTTTCCCATGGCTTCATCAATTCGGTCATCGTGGTGCAGATTTGAAACTAGCAGTACGTTTTTAATTTTTTTGGGATATATGAAACCAATATCATGATGTTATTAAAGGCGAACATACTTGCCCCAAGTGGCCTTTTGACTGGGTTCGAAAGTTCCAAGGAAATTTCCCGCATATTTTGTCTGATGGTTTTCAAAAAAGTGAGCTTGTAACGTTAGTGACCTAGTTGTCACAGGTCAAGTTTATTTTTGAATTTCTAAGCGGTTCAACAAGTCTTTCAACAACGGCTAAAGGAGAAATATTCAGAACGTAGGGTCCTGCGGAATGAGATCCTACATATACTTCCAAGTTAGAAGCGTAGTATGATTTAGAATCCACCAGTGCATATACTTTTAGGCCATACTTGTTAGGTTTGCTTGGAATGTATTGACGAAAGCCACATCTTCCGCGAAATGCCTGCATCTTTTCAACTATAGTGACATTCTCAAAAGGTGTGTACGCAGATTGCAACTATCATATGGATATGGTCGTTCCAATGTCAGTAATTTTGAATTTTCTGTAACAATTCGCGGTTAACTATCCAAAAACAATTAATTTATTTTCTTACATTTGCAAACTTCAATATAATCTAGCACACCATTGGAATTCTTTTTAATGTAATTGATTTGTCTACGCTACTGGGCTGCAGACATACAGTAAATATGGTTGCCGGTATCTTGAATTTAATATGAAAAGTTGGCGATGTAGATAGGCAACTAGCAATGCATCTCTTAATTTTACTGTTTTCGTTAGTTTGTGACATAACTAGGTGCTTTGTTTTGACAGTTACATAATTCTGAATGCCTTGGGAAGGAGATTTGATCGAGATTTTGCGGAATGAAGTGAGTTTATGTTACTTAGTTTGCGGTATTTGAATTGACCTTGTGTCGACTCGGATATGGATCCTGCGGAAATTAGTTTTCGTATGGGTGAATAAAACCAATGGTAGGTGAAGCAGGAGCCCTTTTTCGATTAGACCTTCAGGCCTAAAAGGTGATAGGCGGTGACGGAGGCGTCAAGAATATTTTAATTTCCTTAGAAATTGATGGCAGCTAGGCTGGATTGTAATAATTTTTGACTCCATATCATTTTAGTATGGATTAGCCGACACCTGAAGGAGAGCCGACCAACAGGTAATTATTTGAGTGATGGTGAGTTTTTTTAGCAGCACGAGGACGCCATGCCATTTTGATACGCCTGATGTTAGTTTTATTTTATTTCAGGCTCTTAACTCAACTCCTAACTATACTCTAAACTCTATTCTTAACTCTACCTAACTCTACTCTAATTTCAATTCTACTTTAATGGAATCCTGACTTTGAACTGGTTCGAGGAGAGTGAGTAATTTCATTTCACATGGGCGGATGAGGAGACTGTAGAAGAGGATCAAGAGATTCCAGGACGCAGTTCCATTCCTAAAATCGTAGCCTGGTGGGTAGCAATGTAAATTGTTGATTGGAAAGTGGAAATTAAATTGGTGGGATCACTTTGTGGTTATGAAACCACTCTGCTGAAGAAGCGTAGGAGCCCCGAGAATCCTCGTCTGGAATTGCATAGAGATTTTTTTAGAAATGTTTGCACAATTCCTCATTATTTGATCATTTTTTAACAAAAACCAACATTTAGAAATTTAACTTACTCTGTACATATTCGGTGTTAATCTCTGGAAATTTCAATCTCTAAATTTTAATTAACTATTAAATATTTCTTAGTTATCTTTACTCTAGTTACTACATAGCAAGTAGTGATATTATTTGGCATTATTTAATTTTTTCCAAGGGTACCTAGGCCTGGAATTTAAATTAAAAATATAAATTTTTCAACGGTAAGCCTTAAATTTAAATATAAATTGAATTTCTCTCAGAGACGTCTGTTAGATTTTACAATAATTATCTCCCGATTTTGACATATTTTCTAAACACAATATGTGATCGAAGTTCTATATTTTGACATTGATTTGATTTGCTCGATTCTGAGAATCATTTTGATCAGAGTTAATTTGGTTGATTATATAACGAGATATTCTTGACTTATTAGTGGGCTGATTGTAACTTACGGGCTATTAGCTTATCAGGACCATTGATTTTAAATAGGTTCATAAGGAAAATTTCATATACTTTACCTATCTCATTATGTCATAGTCTAAGATCGGTTCATGTTAAATATTGCTTTTTTTATCCTACCTATAAAGATTGTTAATTGGTAGTTGGAATTTTTATTCAAATGTCAATTTGGAAGATACTCAGAAGAGTTAAAGGTTATTATTAAAAATTGCTAGGAAAACATATCTTTTATTTCTTGCGTTTATTTTCCTTACCTCGGTGTATTATTATGGATAATGTAATCTGACAATTTAACTTATTTTTTCTTATGTTTCGGTCTACTTTAGACCTGGCGCCCATAACTGAATTTTCAGAATTCGAATTCACACCCCTAGTTCCACAGCAATAAGACGTATTTGAGCAGCGACAAGGTAACTCAAGGAGCATTTAACTCTTACTTTTATTTATCCAAATAATTTCAATTAAGATTGAAACAACAATAAAAAAAAATAAAAGCGGAAGGGTTAAAAATGTTATAAGATTTGCATTTTTCTACGAACAAATCAAATAGAGATGTAATTGGGGCCAATTTGTCAACTTTGTGTCTTTCCTTTCTGGTATCCATGTGGTCGAATCGCAAATTGTGAAATAGAAAAGTAAAACCAAATTTTGACATACCAATCCGAAATATTTTTACTCCAGTTCCATCGCTATGCCATAACTCATCTATGTTGACACGACCAGACTTTAACATGCCGGCCGGCTGTATATATCAATCTAATCAAACCACGCATCTCAGAAATATTTGTGCCTGGCACTCGCAACAATCTGTCGCCAAATTTGTGTCTTTGCTTGTCAATATGTTGGTTAGTATAGCGGACAATTTGTTCTATAATCTTCAAGTCAAAGTAATACTTCCATATATTTAAAGCGGATTTTAAGTCTCTTACAGCCATTTTCGGTCCTGGGAGATCATATTTTCGGCACGTGTTCTGGATGAAGGATGAGCACATTTTAACGATTTTGTTTTTTATCTTTTCCAAGAAAGCATGGAAGATTAGTCGTTGGTTCTCTTACGGGATCCGATACTTCCTGCTCTGTATCTGACTTCTCTTCCTGTACTTCTATGTTATCTTCTTCCAAATCGTCGTCCGAATCTTCCACTTTCTCTTCTTCTGATTCTTCTTTTAAACACTCGAACATAAGTTTGTTTATCCTTTCTAATTCCTTCTCGTAGTTACCCATTTGTAAAATTTTAATAAACTTTAAAAGAACGGTAAAATACCCTTCTTCTACTTAAAAATGCAACTAATTTAAATGTTAAAATTAGCCTGCATTACTGCCGCGGGACTGTCACTCCGCAAAAGCCTACAATTCGTAACTTAATACACCTTTGCGCACCCGGCGATGCACTGATGTTTGTGGAATGCCGCTTGAGGATTACTGAGACGAAGATGATCAAGTAGTAAGGGAATTCCAAACAAATCTGGAATTTTTGTGAGCTTCGGAGTCTGACTCCGCGCGGGAGTGGCGGAAGGTTAATGTTGTTTCAAATTCTTAAAATAGTTATTCGTTAATGTTTTACTCTGCTCGGCAGTGTCCTGCATTTAGGCCGAATCTAATTTGACTTGGTAAGTCACAAATGTTTTTGTCTGGTGATACTTCAAGTTTAAAATAAATCCGCGCACATATTAAAAGTAGTTTGTCTATTTGAATTCTCGCAAGGAGTGAATTTTCGGCATTTTCTAACATTATTTTAGTCAACTCATCATTTGCATCTTGCATGTGAATTGTTTCCCTACATGCACCACCTATTTTTAGATAATCCGATAAATGGATACGTTGTTGCATTGGTATATTACTTATTCAATAATAGATCCGTACACATATTACTGCCTAAGGAGTGTAGATCGTGTCTTCCTAAAAATAGTAAATTTAATCATAAAAATACAAAACCATTAAAATCACTTTCACTATAATTAATTCAACATTCAATTCAATTAAAACCAATTATAATTAATTAACCACATATGAATCAACAAGGAAATTCACTACAGCAACTCTTGTGCATGTGGGCATTTGCGAATTGGCGCGAAGATGTAAGAGGAGGGCTTGCGGATGGAAGGATAAACGCAATCGAGGCGCAATTGGTTGCAACGTTGCCAGACCACTCCGATAGTAGCAAGTATAAGAATGTCCGTATATAAAGAATGTATCGCTTACAGTACAATGTCTGCAATATTATAAAAAACATATTTCCATAATACTTTCTTTCCTCTTTTTATAATGTGGTATCCCGTAATTTATTTATTGATCTAATACTACTACCTTGTTCATGCACTTTCGTAACATAATACTTTCCTTATAGAGCCGGTAACAGCGCATTATCTGAGGCGTCAGACAATGTAACAGAAATGAACAAAACAAACGATTAGTTTAGAAATTTGTCGATAATGGCTGTGGTATATAGTGTTATTTTCTTGCATTTTTATGAAATCGGAACAATATGTATGTTTTTAAGTACGTGAAACTTGTACGTAATATTTCGTTGTATATTTAGGTATACAATTTATATTGTTAGGCGTATTTTTTAATACGTAAAACCATATATTTCTGACCTGCTGCTTTTGTGCGGGTCGGCCTATTTGTTTACAGCACAGTTTATAAGGTTTTATTCGTATTTAGTTGCATGTTTTTCTCTCGGTTTCGGCTAGTTTTGTGGCAGCTGATACCTTATGTAATTATGCCTCAAAAGTGTTGTATTCCTGGCTGTAATGGAAACTATTAAAATGCAACTAAAGTTAATGTTTTCGAATTTACAACAGAAATGGCTAAAAGGTATAGTCCGAGGAGCTCACAAACAACACGAAAGTATGTGAATACCATCTATTTTTTTTAACCTAGTTGTTTATCAGAAAATTTCAAAATATGGCCAAGTAAAGATGAAAAGCTCAAAAATATTGATGAGTTAAATTTGTCAAAAGCTTTTAAAATAATATATAGGCATAATAAAATTTGTTATTTGTTAATTTTGGGGAGTATATTGTAAAATTTTCTACATTTAAATTATCAAAAGATTGGTTTTCTGCTCAAAGTTTGTCTCGAGAAGGTGAAAGATTAATTACTATTTTATATATTTTATAATATACACCTGACCCAGGGATTAATTGGTTATTAATTATAACCTGAATATTAAAACTTTTTTGTATGACGAGTCAGTTTGCATTTGAACCGCAAAATTCAGCCTATTCCGAAATTAAAAGTTTATTGTCTCAAATTTTAGTAAACGATGATCAAATTATTGACCTAAAAATAGCGACCATTAAAAAAAAAGAAATAAAAAGGGAATACTCTATACATTAACGGTGTTTTCCATATACCTACCTATACATTCATAAATATATTTTATAACAAAACATATTTAATTCGAGACCTATTTCTTTAAAAGTTTATTGTATTTTCATATATTTTGTTCTATAATATATAGTTTATACCTAAAGTTGTAATTGGAGTTCATAAAGATTTAAGCTTCGGACGGCAAAAGAAAATGATAATAAAAAATAAGTTAAAAATTAATTCACACTTGAATGCCAGAAATTTATCAGTATTAACAATCGAAAAATAAAGCAAATACTCACATATTAATCAAAAATCAAAATCAGTAATAAACAATAGCAATAAAGGTAAAACCGGTAAATCCAGAACGTTTCAATTATTAAGCCCAAAAAATATAAATCGGATACTTACTACTTTCTTCGACCTTCTCTTCTGGAACTCTGACACTTTAGGTAAATTTAGAAAATTGAATAGTCAAATGAAAACAGGTAGATACGGTAAATGGAAAGTTGGTTTATTTCGGTCTATTTTGGTAATAGAAATTTGTAATCTGAGAAAATGACCAGTGATTCGGCCAATTAAATTTTGTTCTAAAATGTGGTACCTCGGGACCACTAAAACTAAAATAAAAGCCGCAAACTTAGACCCAGAGACTGAGAAAAATATAATCCCACGAGAAAAATCCAGCAGATGTCCAAAACTTTATGGCCTACCCAAGATACATAAACTCGGGGTGCCTTTAAGACCCATTGTAAGTGCAGTGAACTCTCCTACACAAAAACTAGAGAGATATCTTGCAAGAATAATGCAATCAACAACAAAACTTGCGGAATCTTATGTCAAAAATTCAGAACACCTTACCAGAATACTCGAGGACATCCATTTAGGCGAAGACGATATCCTTGCAAGTTTAGATATCGTCTCACTCTACCCCAGCATACCAGTCGATGAGGCCCTAGACAAGATCGCCATGAATGAGGATTTTCCAGCACATGTTATCGAATTATCGGAACACTGTCTGAAAAACACCTATTTCATGTTTAATAACCAGATCTATCGTCAAACCGACGGCGCCCCCATGGGATCATCGCTGTCACCAGTCATCGCAAATCTATTCATGACGTATTTCGAAAGAGACGCCTTACGAAACGCAGCCCTCAAACCCACGCTATGGAAACGCTACGTAGATGACATCTTTATTATATGGCCCCATGGTAGAGAACAGTTGGACACTTTCCTGGTCAATCTAAACCAAATTCACAGCAAGATCCAATTCACCCTAGAAGTAGAAAAGAATGAGAAGCTACATTTCCTAGACCTCCACATCACCAGGACACCGGACAAAACCCTAGATTATACCGTCTATAGGAAACCCACCCATACCAACAGATATCTAAACGCCAAATCCCATCACCAGCCGTCACAAATCCAATCCGTGGCAAATACTTTGATATCTCGGTCCTATCGCCTAACGAAACCTACCCAAAGGCAAAAAGAAATAAAACTAACAACAAACGCCCTTAAACAAAATGGCTACTCTGGAAACAACATTAGGAAGGCAATTAATCAACAAAAACAAACAACGAAGAAACCAGAAAGCAACGAAGAACAGAACTTGCCAAAAGCCATACTTTCATATATAAAGGGAGTCACTGACAAAGTCGGCAGAATCCTAAGGAAGCATGAAATTAAGCCAATTTTCAAGCCACAGCAAACCTTAGCACAAGTACTAGGAAATCCAAAGGACAAAGTACAGCTTGAGAACCAAGGAGTGTACACCATACCTTGCGGGGACTGTCAAAAATCGCGGGCAGACAAATAGACGAATTTCAACTAGAATCCAGGCGCATAAGAACAGCATCAGAACGAAGCAGACTACATCAGCGCTCTTCCAACACCACTTAACAACAGGACACTTCATCGACTTCAACAACGCTAGACAAGTAGCTACAGTGGACCACTACAAAACTCGTATAATCAGAGAAGCTCTAGAAATCGAAAAGAACGGACAGCTCAATAAGCGAGATGACGCTCTCAATATCCCAAAAATTTGGAAATCTTTTCTCAAAGTTCAAGAAAATCAATCCGGCTCCACTCAACAAACAAACCAGAACATTGCCGAAGGAAGAAAATGGAACCAAGGGAGGCGGGGTCTAGGCCGCGGTACAATCTGCGCAGACGCCAGCCTATAAAAGCAGACGCATACGGATCTCAACATCAGTTCGAGCCCAGAAGCGGAGCGAACAACACTTGAAAATGCCAGATGCGATTCTGGCGAAACGTCGTGAAGATGAAGAATTTCAAGACGAACGGATTGACACCCGGAATACTGTTTATACAT
>MU182253.1:0-47195 GCA_016904865.1 Pissodes strobi
GTGGTAGCAGAAGTGTCTTATCGAGTACCATCATCGTGGGAAATTTGATGCCTCTAGGCTCTTGGAAAAGGGGCGGGGCGGTCAACATGTTTTTATTAAAATGTGCAAGAGGGAAGTGTAATTCTGGAAAGGGTTGGGGGGGTAGTTAGGGGTGGTAGCAGAAGCGCATTATCAAGAAGATACCACAAATCACAAGTACTAAAATTTCATGCCGTGAACACAGACGACCATTCTGATTATCACATTAAAACGTTATTAATAATAAAAACAAGTAATTATTTATATTTACGTACCAGTCTGTCACAATCTTGACTCATAACCCCACTTACATTGTCAATTCAGCTCATAAGTGTCTATTTTCGGTTGAGTTTCTGTCTCTTTTTATACTACGCTCAAAAAGAGTCGGAAACTTGCCGCTTATACATGCGGGATTTTCAAATGCTAGTATAATACTTTCAATTATTTTGCTTGTTAATTTCGTGAAAATTATTAAAGTTTTATTAGCTAAGGGTCCGGTTAACATATTCCTACCAATATAATACCTCAGTCGCTTTATTTTGTTAGCTTCTTGCTAAAAAAATGCAAAAAACGCGAAACTTCCATATAACCTTTAAGAAAATTTGCTCCAAAATGGCGGCCCTGGTCCATTGTCGTCACTGTCCTGTATAAAGCCACTGTAGGCGGAGCTAGTTGACTCCAACGCCATCTAGTGTAGGTGGCGTTGACTCGATCGATTACATTCGCGCCATGCCTTCGCGATGCAATCAATTTGCCCCAAGAGCCCTCGTGATCGAGAGGTCTAGAATTCGGCGACTATCGGCAGCGGCCCGTGTTCAAACCCCGTTGCTTTATTTATTTTTTTATGGTTGTTTCTAAACAGTTTTTTTTCCTGATTTTGGGTATGTTTAGGGTTAGTTTTGGTTAGCAAACAGTTTTTTTCTTGATTTTGGGTATGTCTTCGGTTACGTTTGGGTTAGCACCTAGTTAGTTTCCTTTTCTTGAGCCCCCGTAGCGAGCGGAGGGCCATGCGAAAAGTGAAATATTACTTTATTGTAATACGTGCCCGTACTTTGGATTCGCTTCTTCTGTCTGCTCCCTAGACTTATACTGAAAATTCAATTCGCGAGAGCGCAACGATCTCCGCCAAAGAACAGGTGGGGTTACAGTGTTGTCAGATGTTTTGGTTTGAAGAAAATTGGGGTGCGTCAACTTACCCGGTGCGCCAACTAGCCCCGGTCTCCCCTACTTCTACCGTCGGGTTCATCGCTATCATCGAGTATTGCTAACGACAGGGTTTACCTTGGCTACGCCTGTCTAACTGTCTAACCTATTAGTAGGAGAGCTAGTGAACCATCCGAGTAACCCGTTTCCCACAAAGCTAGAAATTTTTTAACTTATGTTTTATTATCGGTCAATTATGAAAATACGAGTCTGGCAGGCATCTCGCGGTTGCGTCATCATACCTTAAATTTTTCAAAATGTCAAAAAAAATTTTTTCTTCTTCTCCCACAAGGCTACAATTTTAATACGTTGTAATTTACATAAGTTTACGTGTAAAAAAAAAAATTGATAACCTATTTTGAGGGTTGCAAGTAAGTGCCAGACGATAGCAAAGTTGTCATCGAGATAGTAATTCAAAACCTGCTCCCACAAGGCTGAAATTTTAAGGGCATATTCTATCAATAATTTAAAAAGTGGATGTAAGCAGCCAGCCTATTTTGACGGTTGCAAGTGTCTGCCAGACGAGTATATAATAGTCAAGACGCTCGATGGGAGTGCGAGCGCAACAGACTTGTTCGAGTTCCAATGTCAGAAAAAGAGAATATGCTGTATTATATTACGAAGATACGATGCAGGATTATTGAAATTAAAGAAAAACAGAGTTATATGTTAAGTATAAATGTTTATTTATGTTAACAATTATTTATAATTGAAACTTATTAGTTTCCATAGGTCTTTGTACATTACTATGGCAACTATTAGTCTTCATCTTCTGAACCAAAATGATAATTATCTATCGTTTCATCGTTTTCTGGAAGAGAAGTAAAAAATTTCATTATATATTTATCATCATCAATAATCCATCCATTATTCTCTGGTTTTTAACGTTGTACTTTAAGCTTGGCATTACTCCATATACCCGTTATATATTGTGCGCGTAGAAAATGCTCATGTAATTCGGACTGACACGGTGGTAAATTCGATGAATCGTAATTTAAATATTTTTTATTAAATGATTCATTCTTATTTTTTGGTTTATAAGTGATCATAAATTTATTATATCTTATTTCGTTAACAGCAACTCCTTTGCTGCCCTAAATTTCACAGACAAATTTTTAAATAACTGGAAAAATTTCACCGCTACGCCATGTTATATAAGCACTACTAAGTTTTTTGAGCTTTTTGATATTCTAAATTTTTCTTAAGAATTGAAAAAGGCCGTTTTTTCTCTTTTTTGAAAAATGATTGTAGTCACAACCGGTCAGTGCATGAAATTATTCCAAAAAAATGTGCAATTGTCCATATTTCCAAGCATTATAATTAAAATATCAGTATCTGATGATTTAATTAAGATATTCAGATTGTCTTCATGGATATGTCAAATGTGTTTTATAATTTTTGTGTCTGCCTCTTCGTGGTTTATGCAAGACAAGTTATCATTAAAAATCGAAACACCTGAATTATTTTTAACTACATAATTATGACAATGCATTTTGTTGTTTTTTGGCAAATATCAAGTCTGCATATGACACAAATTACATTCACTACTTCCATAATTAACACTAGTAGTAAAAATTAATAAGTAATAAATTATTTTTTATAATATTATTATAATTTTTTAATAGCTTTGTGCCACGCCGAGAAATAATGTATAGCCGTTGCCACAGCTTATTCCCTACCAGCTAATCATCTTACGGCGGCATCATTTGTTTTGGGAAAGTGCCGTGCAAATTTTAGAAGAGGGCCATGACTCAATATTGTTTTAAACGTCTGGGCATCTGATTAATACTTTTGACAGTTCGTTTAACTTAAAATAAACTTTTTTATCGTCTAAAAACGATTTTAAATGGCTAAATTGTATTAAAATCCGAAATTTCGGACCTTTTTAGGGCGATAGCCGTGGCTTCGGAGGAATTTATCGAGGATTTTGAAGCGAAAATTAATTTTAAAATTATCCGTCTATTAAAAATACCGATGCGCACTCGACTGTGGACATTCCAGTGGCGTAGCGTGCATGGATGCGAGTGATGCGTCGCATCCCTTTAGAAAATCTCAAATTTAACAATATTTAGTTGTCTTTTATTTTATTTTTATTTCTATACAATAAATTTCCATCCATCATGCTTGTTCTGGAATTCTTCTGCATAGTACACAACTAATACCTATCCAGAAAATTTTTTTAACAATTAAACTGATCGACCCCAACCAGTCCGATCCAACGAAACTTGAAGCGAACGAAAAATGTGATGCAAGGATGTGTCGGTGTACCTCACATCAACCGGCCGGGAAATAACATTGTGTTGTCCGCGAGTAGTCAGTGAACCTTCTCTAGGAGAACGGCTAAACTGTGGCAAGTTTTAAGTTCTTGGTGATGCGATTGAGTAAACACATCTCGTCGCATTTTCGGCTGTTCTATCGTGGGCGTTTTCTGGTGAGAAATGTGACTGTATTATCGAAAAACTATTACGTACTTCTTTCAGTAATTTACCTTAGTGACAAATTACAAATTATTAAATTATAAAAAATTTTAAAAGTTTAATTCTATGTTTTTGTCTCCGCTTTTGTTATTCAATAGTGAGTAAGCACACAAAATGGTTTGTTGCTAATAACATATGATGTATGACTTATTTTTGCTGATTCATTTTTATAGCCCATGACGTAAAAAAAGGTAATAGTTAATAAAATATTAAAATGTTGACAGTTTGGATGCGGCCTCAGACAATTTTTCGTCACGCGAGTCTAAGGATCGCGGTCAACATCGACGTCTATTAGTTGAAAATTCCTGCCTTATTTGAAATAAAATAGGGTATATAATAATTATTGTCGATTTCCGCGTTTAGTAGAATACGAATTCAGAATTTTGTGTGTATTTTTGCTGAAATTATTTAGATTTTGTTTGGATTAGTTGGGGTTATAATAATTTGAATAAAGATTAGTAATATTTTATTTAATTTCATCACCAACAATGAGAAAACTTAATGTTCAAACATGGCGCGAAAATTTAGCCAATCAGCGTTATGTTGCCCGCGATCCTTAGTTGCTCGTTTTTTCGTCTGCGGCGCATTTGCAACTTTTTGCTCATTGCATCCCTTAATGTTTTCCTCACGCTACGCCACTGGGACATTCCAACTTTCCGATTTCGGTAGAGGACTAGCTGGTAGTAGATAAGCTGTGCCGATGCTGACTGCGTTTTAAATGACCAGCTGGTCTTACCGGTTCCTTCATCTCACTCGCTCATATAGATACGTCTCACCATCTCATGAGCACTCACTTTTCCTTTAAATTACTGTTGGAATGCCTATACACAATAGATGTATTCTCTCTTTCTGACATTGGAACTCGAACAAGTCTGATACGCTCGCACTCCCATCGAGCGGCATGACTATTATATACTCGTCTGGCATACACTTGTAACCGTCAAAATAGTTTGGCTGTTTACATGTACTCTTTAAATTATTGATAGAATATGCCCTTAAAATTTTAGCCTTGTGGGAGCAGGTTATGAATTACTATCCCGATGACAGCTTTGCTATCGTCTGGCACTTACTTGCAACCCTCAAAATAGGTTGTCAATTTTTTTTTACATTTAAACTTATGTAAATTACAACGTATTAAAATTGTAGCCTTGTGGGAGAAGGTTAAAAAAATTTTCTTTTTTACATTTTCAAAAATTTAAGGGATGATGACGCAACCGCGAGATGCCTGCCAGACTCGTATTTTCATAATTGACCGATAATAAAACATAACTTAAAAATTTTCTACCTTTGTGGGAAACGGGTTACTCGGATGGTTCACTAGCTCTTAGACTATATAGAGTCTTGCTGTCCTTCGTCTGTCAAGGAAGTCTCTTCCTCCCGTGTGCAGTTCTTTTCTACAAGCTGCCTGAGGAGCTACTCATCAGCGAAGTGAGATATTTATATTTTCTTTATGTATATTTTGTAACAATTGCGTGTAATTGGCCTACGAACTCTAACTGTTATTTTTTTTTGCTTTGTTTTCGAACCAAGTATAACTTTTTCTCCCTAAGGTAACATTTATTTTATTCTTATTTTCCTTTAAATGAACTTGGAATTTGTCTAGCGTAAGACGCCTGATTTTATTTGATCGAATTCTAAAATTCAGTTAAATTTGTTTGACCTGGAACCAATCCGATTTTGGATTGAATTTTTAACTTTTAATTGGCTGACGTAATAACGTTGTAAGTCGAACTAGTTTTTTTTATAATTATTCTCAATTTTTCACGATTTCTGGCTTACGTTAGATACCAGTAGATCAGATAACTACTATTGTTGTTACAGCTTAGTAGACTTTGCGTCATTCTTAATTTTTATTGCGGGCTTTGATATTTTTTTTATTCAAACAAACTGTTCATTATCTTTGTCCTACCGGTAACTTGACCGGCGAGTACTTACGCTTAAGTTTAACACTCCTTAAATTCTATAATTGATTGATTGCTACATTAACGCCAGGTCGGACTAGTTATTTTCATTTTTTTTGCGGCTGTTACCAACGTATCATAACTGATACCCAGATAAACATAGTTAGTTAGTTAGTAATACGACTCTGTAACAAATCATTATTTGACGTCCGTTAATTAGCCATTGATTAAGTGATTTATTCTAGTTACTTGAATTTTCCCATAACGAGATTTTTTTTTGTTGTTAATGCTTAACGCGCTCATCATAGATAACGATTAAATATGTCGGCGTTTGATTAGATAAAGCGTGTGATTTACTTCATCAAGTAACCGAGTAAAACCTACTATTTCTCGTTGAAATACAGTTGTTACCATAAATTAATCTGCCGTAATTACTGCTCACTTTCTCACATCTTTCTCTTGATCAGCCATGATATATTTCGTTTAATAATAATAAACCGATTCTTTGTTTGTCTATCTACCTGTTTTATATGATTAGCTTTTGATTTCAATGTTCCACAGGAGAGGGCCGCTAAAGTGTGTATCTGATTTTGTATTACTAGTGCTCAATAATTGAAACGTTCTTGATTTACTTTTGATTACGGTTTGACTATTTGTTTGTCACTGACTTTAGTTTTTTTTTTGTTAATATATCCGAGTATTTGCTTGTTTCTGACCTTAGTTTTTTTTTTATTAATATTTGAGTATTTGTTTATCACTGACTTTGATTTTAGATTAATTTTTGAGTAATTATTTTTCCAGTATGATTACTGATAAATATCTGGCAATTAAATCTGATCTAATTTTCTAACTTATTTTTGTTGTTTTATTGATCGGTTTTCTTGATAGAAAAAAATAACAAATTTGAGGTTATCTTTTTATTTTGTCGCGAAACTTAAGCTAAAACGAGTTCCATATTTCATCTTTGGGGTATTTCTCGCTTGTGCCATCTACAGGCCCCCCCAAACTTTAAATTTTCCTTTTAATTTGAGATTATTCACATTTAAAGATCCTTTACACAAATAGTGCACTATGTAAAAATCAACCACTGCTATTGGTCGATCCATCTCGTATTAGGATATGTCTGCGTGATGCAATCGATTTCTGACAAGAGCTCTGGTGGTGTAGAGGTTTAGATCGTTGGCTCTCACTTGGAAAACGCGGGTTCGAACCCCGTTGCTTTTTTTATTATTTTTTAAAGATTATGTTTCTAAACAGCTTTTTTTCTTGATTTTGGGTATGTCTTGGGTTAGATTGGGTTAGCACCTGGTTAGTTTCCTTTTCTTGAGCCCCTACTGGGGCGAGCGAAGCGAGCGGAGGGCCATGCGAATCGACCAATGGGAAAGGCCGATTTATTAATAGTGCACTATTTGTGTAAAGGATCTTATAATGCCAGTCACTCTCGGTTCCTTCTAAGCTGAAGTGAAGGTTTTGACTCTATTAGAAGGACAGAAAAAGCGTAACACTGTTTAACAGATAGGGAACCTTTGTGACCTTTGTAATTAGTAGAATGGCAAATAACACTGCAGCTAACTATAATTATGCAGTGGCGTAGCCAGATGTTACGGTTTACTTTCTTAAATCTAAGATTCGTACAGGTGGTATACTTTTTTTTCAAAATTTAAAACTTTATTTAGTAAAACTGAATAACGAAACACTGAAACTATACTATAACAGAATAATTTTAAGTAGATACCCACTCTAAGTCTTAAAGTCTAACACCTTTATAATGCGAAAAATTCATCACTTTGTTTGACGAATCTTAACCCATAATTCGTCCTAATAATACTGACAAGTTTAGTATCAAGTGTTGTTCTGACAATTTTGGTATCGTGCCGTATATTGGTTAAGATTCGTCAAATTTTCAAACAAAAGAATAAACAGGTAGATAATACTAGAGCCAGTAGTGAAGACCAAAAGGAATGTAAGGGTTTCACCGTATATTTTAGCACCCTTCTACAACCTTTATTTTGGACTTTTGGAGCTAGAAAAACTTTGTCCTAGCCTAACTTTTGTATTTAAAGTCTTTTTCTAGCTATAAAAATAAAGGCTGTACATACTCACGCGAATTTTTGTTAGCCAGGTCAGGGTACACGGCGCCAGCGCGCGGCGTACAATGGAAAGCAACAAATCGCAGCGAATAGGTACTTCAGGTGAATATCTGCTAAAAAAAAATCCTTTTCTGCTTCAAAAGCAGTTCTAACGTGCTTTTTTGTTTTATTGTCTATTAGCTGTCTACAAGGGCAAAAGGGTTTCCCTGATCACGGTATAAATAAATATACGGTAGGTTCACTGGAGACAAATTTCCAATTTCGCCGACAGTGTTTGGCGCCGCGCCGGAGCGAATCCGGATCAATCTGGTTCGTGACCTGCGGTGGCTCGCCTACGAGACAGTAGGATACAGTCAGTGTGCAAACGCCCTGAGATTGAATACTCTCGGGTCGCGTTGGAATAATAACCTAGGAAATAATTTTACAGCAGGGAATACTTTTTGAATCTCTCCCGACAGACTGCTAGCTGATTTATACCGTACTGCAGGTGTGCGGCGGCTTTTGCGTTTGATGCAAAACATCAAAACGATTTTGCTGGGTGACTCTACTCGATATTATTTGTACTCTGCCCTGGTTATGCCACTGTCAGTATGCCTCCTCAGAGTTATTTTAGTGACTACCGCTTCATTATAAAATTGAACTAATTCGAATCTTAATTAAAATTTAAAAAAATACATTTTCTGTTCAATTTTCTCATTTCCAAATCAGCTGTTATTCCTTACTTCAAATAAATCCGTGTGTTAGTAATTTTTGTATTCCGATATTAATTTCCTTAAAATTTTTTACATAGAAAAAATAAAATAATTCTAAAACAGTCAAACACACCTATATTGATGATAAGAAAATTATTTATTATTATATATAGCAAGCTTGTATAAATAATAGTACCTACAAGATCACTGCAAATAAATAGTTAAAACTTAGGATTAAAAAGTAAAACAAATTGGGATTATTAAATGGTTCGTATCAAAAGAGGTTATTGTGGACATAAATTTAAATATTGTAAAATTAAGGAAACACGTATACTGGGAATGTGCTAAGTTTAAGACGACGAGACAGAAGATAAAATCGATTAGCGATCTACTATTACAGTTGACCACTATATTATTTAAAATAAAATACAATTCGCATCTTTTTTGATATTTATAATTAATTTTCAAAGCAACTGATTACGTGCCAATGAAATTCTGTGTTATCTTCAAACTAAATGATGAAAGGACATATTGAGACTGAGGTGTTTTAATGGTTTTAATTTAAAAGAGGTACAAGTCGGGCCTCAATTACAACATGTTCTTATTTTGATCTATCGTGAGGAGGTTCAGAAATGCAAAAAAGCTTCCAACACAAATATCTATTATAACATGATTTTTGTCAATAATTAATGGCACTATCGTAACATCATTTTTTCTGAGCGTCAAATATTAGTTTTGGATTATTATATTGAATTTTCCAATCAACTGTTTAGAAGTTTCAACACAACCAATCTGTTATACTCAGTGCTAAACTACGAAAGGACATAATTTTGTTTGTACGTGATTTAAAAAAGCGAGCAATGTAAAGCCTCAATTGCACACGAAATTGTGTCGAAACCAATCGTAAATATTGGATTTGAAAATTTAATATAAATCGTCCAGAAAAGCTTTGAATTGCGTTTTCGCTGAAATATTATATCACGGAGTAAATAACAAAATGGTAATTTACATAATTCTATCTCGGTTTTTAATACTGTGCCAATAATTGAGAGTACCAACTGGTAACATTTTTTTTCTGCACTCATCAAGTATTTGTTGTTTATTCTTAATGAAAATAGATCTGAGGCTAAAAGTGATTAATGAACGAGTCGCAACCTTGAGAGATTTAACTTTTATTGAGCCGAGTTCTAATATAAAATCGGTGAAACAAACAATTAAAGGAGGTATGAAAAACCACCAAATTCTTGGCCAAATGACGAAGTAATATGGTTACTAATTTATTTTGTGGTCATTGATAATCGCAGAAAAAAACTGTCTACCCAATCTACGCCTCATTGGTCTGAGAGTATAAAGTACGGCTTTCCGCGCCCTTGCTATCTAACCAATTCTAAAATCAGCACATTTAAATGACTTACAAATAATATAAGCGTAAAAAAATTATCTGATCTTTTTTCGAAAGAAAAAACAGATTTATTTCCTAGGCCTCCCTGCTTTCTTTAGACCTGTAGACTGTTTATCCTTAGATCTATTGCTTACTAAGGGATGAACTTCTGGAAAAGAACAGGGTGTACATTTTTACAAAAGCATATCGCCTGTAAGTCCAAGAGCTGACAATAATTGTGCCTAAAAAATTTCAACAAGCGAATTTAGGCACGTTTTAAACTTACTGAATGAGGAATCGGTGGTATAGGTCTATCTATTTATAACTGAATCAGTTTAATTCAACACACAGCTAAACATAAATAAATTCTGAAAACCTATTTCTAGACTGTATTGATCGGCAAGGTATGCATTTGTCTGGGACAAAAAAAAACGATGATGGACCAGTTTACTCAGTATAACAGCTGATCGAAGCTCTGGCAACTTCAGGGGAGTTCAAACAGTGTATCGCATGTTAAAGTTAACCTAGTTGTAACCCCAATATGGAAATATAAACGAGCATTTTACCACCATTATAGATTGAGTTTTAAATAAGTTGATGTGCAGGTAATTTTGGATCATTCCAGAAAGTTTATTTAAAGATATGATATTGTAAATAAATTGAAATGAAATGAACATTATTATATATTTTAAAATGCACAGTAGTATTTTGGATTTGATTTAAAAGATGTAGTTAAGTACAAACTTGTAACAGTCCGATTTTGCCAATGTCAAATATTTTTAAAATTTCATTTAGGGAAAAAGATGCTGTATTTTGCATTCATCAGTATATTAATTCTATATTTATTGATTCGATTTGCTAACAATTCGCTTGAAATTGCCGCTTTTCTTAATGTAAAGTAACTCTATTCTAAGTATAGGTTAACGATATATTTGTATTAGCCTTTATAACACGTTGTGACTCTATTTTAGTTGATAAGCGATGCACATTATTATTAGAATAGCTTGGCTTGATTTATGTTATATTATCGTGGAACAGCCAGCAAACCGTTTTATTGTTTTAAGAATCCTGTTAATAAAACCCACAAATACGCTGCAGTAGATTCGTCGATCCATATTTTACTGACAGTGTGAATATTCCATAACCTTTAGGGAACCCCTTGTTTGCGGAACACCAATTGCCGGCCGCCATTTCTGAAGATCGTTAGATCGTTTTGGGACCTCTGCTTTTAAATATATTTATCGCTTTATACGGCAGGCTGTAGTTTTTGAAAGGTTCGTTCCGAATAATAGGAATGGACTATCCTTCCGTGATTGTCGCTCTCGATTTAGATTTTTAAAGGTTTATCATTTTCGTAGGAGTATTTCCTAGCAGTTCTTGAAAAATGTAATTTTAGCTCACTATTTGTGCTTCCGCCGTCGTTTATCATTCTAATAAACGAGAACTAAGGCGTTTATTATCTTAGAATTATTCCCTGTATCGAAATCACTGGGCATGTTTCAGCACATCACTACATGCTGATTTAACGTAGCATTTAATCTCGTACGCAAATTGACGGAAACATATCAAAAGTGCTTCTGAGATTCCCTTTCAAGGCGAGAAGAAGGTTTGCTAGTGCAGTCGTATAGAGACTCCACATTTAGTTTGTGATTTAATTCAACCCATTTATTGGGGATATGCTGTGGAATCTCTTGGTGTTTTGACACGACCGATTTTCGGGATCTACATACCGTACTAGAAGCTTTCCACGTTCGTCAGATAAGACCGAGAGCGTCGGATTTCCCTAGCCCTCACACAGACTAGCGAGGGTTTTTTTCTGGCCACGACTTTTTTTGGAGGGCCACAACTTTTTTTTTTTTCTGGCCACAACTTTTTTCTGGAGGGCCACAACTTTTATTGGAGGGCCACAACCTTTACTGTACGCTAGAACCACTTTTTTCTAGTAGTTTGGAAACAGGCTTTGCTTTCCCTCGGGGCCATCGAGAGGCAGTACCTATAAGTGCCTGCCGCCTCCACCAGAGTTCGACGACCGGATTTGTGGTATTGTACAGAAGCTTTATCTTCCATTGATTCGTTTGTTTATCTGTTTACTATAATCGCTCTTAGTTTTCCGTCTGTTAATATAAATCAAACATTTACCGCCAAGCTTCGAGATAGCTCATTAATTTTATTTTCATTTATTGCCTGGTTTATCGGACCAGTTAATCGGTTTGCTTTGAATTTTCTCGCTTTTTAAGATAAGTCAAGCGTTGGCTCAATAATTTTATTCTTTTCATTCATTTATCAAGTAATATAACCGCTCTGAAGTTTCTCTCTTTATGAATCAAGCATCGACAGCCTCGCTTTCAATAGTTTTATTCTAGTTTTGCTCTTTTATTGACTTATCGAGTCATTTGATTTAATTATTGTGGCCGTTCATTGCTACATGTTATCATTGCACTTTTAAAATCGGTACAAGTATTAGCGCATGCATACCTAGTTGTAATTAGCTCAGTTAACGTTAAAGTGATCACTTCGGTTAGTAGTATTTAGGGCATTTAGTTGTAAGGCATACAGAACCGCGTATTAACAACTGAATTGGTCTCCGCACAATCTCCATATTGTGCTCTGTTTAGTTCATTAATTACTTTAATAGTCATTTGACATTCTTTTGTCTTAACTAACCGTATTTCCATTTAACATTTTACTCCAGATAGATTGTTGCTGTGTTTCAAAATAAAAAAGAACTTAGTAGCAAATATATTGTTCCTTAAATTTTAGATTGTGTTCTTGATAAGTTAAGTTAATTGATTAATTATTGATTTCATAAGCCAGCCTATATTCTCGTTTTCTTGTTGGTTTGAAATTAAGTACCGGTTGGTTTAATGAGCCGACCTAGCCACCCTGCACAACACCAGCAGAGCTTTTTCCGTTTAGTTGGCTAGAACGGGTGGCACTCAAACGACCCCACTACAGAGGCCGGGCATTTGCAATACAACTCTCCGGGGCGAGGTTCCTTTTTAATTAACAAAAAAAATATTTACTTCATTTTTAAACTTTAATACGAAAAACACGTGTTTCAAACTGTTTCAGTCCCTTTCGAGACATATGCATTTAAAAGATAAATTAGTAAATAAGTATTCTAATGGCATCATAAATCTAATGGACACCAACCAGAAGACAAAAACATTAAGTCATCAGTTTCAAAGGTTCGTTAAAGGCATCTGCTGTAAACTAAGATGACAAGATTCTCACATCTCAGCTACTGGACAGTCAGCATTGGCTAGGCTGGATATGTGCACCTTGAAAGCTCTGCACTGAATTCGAGGGACATTAAGGAGATACAGCTGAGGGGGGTAATTGTACGTCTTCGCCAGGGAGGCCAGGTTGAACTAACTCAAGAAAGGAGCGTACAATGGTGTCAGGGATTGGCGCTCACATTACCAATTTCATTAATACGAGAGAAAATAGAATGCAAAAAATGAGAGATCTTAAACGGTTCCATCTTGATCTACTTAACCTGAAAAGTGATTAAGCGAATGGTGTTTGTTGTTATGAGTGAAAAGGTTATTTGCAAAGAAAATCCAGTGAATGAGCGTTTAACAATTAAATCAGACAGCATAGCTCAACCGCTTGCCCTCTTCCACTACCATATACGGTGAACTGGACCTGGGTAAACACGAAAAGGCAGTTACAAGCGAAGCAAGATAGTAAAGTAGAAACCAGTCGCTATGTGAAAAAATCGTATTTTGTAGTGTGTGCATAATGTTTAAAAAATATCATTTGCGCGATATACACTGCGCAACTTATTTAACGCACAATGAGGCTTTCCGTTTCCGGAATGGTTAGCTGTACCCTGTACCTTGTCATGCCATAGTAGTTTGATGCACCCTTTCAATTATCCCCATGTAACTCCAACCTCCCTGTCTTAGTTTAACTGCCTCTACACACTCATCCCGAGATAAAATCAGTGTAAAGGTTCAGGAGAAAACGAATACCAACGTTATGTTAGATTACAAAAATTGCCCAGTTTACATAAAAAAAAATGAACCGAGAATGATACTGTAAAATTTCCTTCACTTACACATGTTCCACAAATACTCGCAGTCACGATACAGTGACCAGGAGTGTTTGTGGAATATGAGTAAAGCAAACTATAGAAATAAATATACGCATCAGACAGCCGTAAAAGATATAATAAAAGTGATGGATCGAAAAGGGGTTTGGACCTCAACGATGTATGCAACCAGAATACTCTTACTAAACAGGTACATACTGAACTTCTACTGCCATGTAAAATTGTATAGTATAAACAATAAGAAAATAAAACGAGAGAATAGAATATATTATTAGAGTTACTGGAGTTCACTAGACGGTTAAAACTAATCTGCTAGCCTTTTGAAAGAGGAATAGGAGTTTATTCCATCCCGCCGCAAAAAAATTACTGGAGTATAAAAGAGTTATTAATTATAGTATTCTTACCGCTCGATTTAGCGGGAAAATGTTTGACAATGATTATCCACTGAATAAAAGGGTAACACTGTATATTTTCTATCATTACCAAGGTATGGCAAACGACCTAATAAAAAAAGGGTGCACGTTGGTACTGTACTTGGCAGGAGAAACTATGAAGGGAACAAAATTTTGAGCAGATGGTTACTTCGTAAGTTCTCCCAATGACTCTAACGGTAAATTTGTAATATCCACCCGTGAAAAACACAACTACAAACAAAAATAAGGAAACCCTAATAGCACATATTATTAAAAAAATATTTTATTAATATTTATATTTTAATTAAATATTTGCCAGTTACAACTAATATTTTTAAAATATTTGTTTTCAAATATTTGTTAGCCAATAATAATATAATATTAACTCAACATTCTTATTTTAATATTACTTGTCTAATATTTTTTTTGATAAGAAATTAACATATCCATTCTAATATTAATAACCAAATATTTTTTATTCATACTAATAAAATATGTTGATATTCCAACCTCCAAAACTTTTTACTCCTAACAGACAATTTTTTTTACATGTATGGAGACAAACCACGAAGAGACATTTCTCAGTGGGTGATTGATTGATAGGCACGAGATATGAAATTCGCTGCATTAGATAAAATATATAATTTGTCCTCTTTATTCCATCTATTTTATTTAATGCATTTCCGTATACCTCTCTCTTTATCTAGCATCAGCAAAGGTGAAGTAATTGTAGATGGAGCCAAAGTCGTGTCGACGCTCTTGTAAAAACAAATAATATATGTCCTTGACTAACTCATGGAATTCTGAATTAGAAGCTGAACAGCTGAATAATAGATGACAACGATAAGTATGACTGTGACAGTTCAATACGTTACACCATGTTTCCATTTTAGGCTGTTGTTAGTTTGGTTTGCTGGTGTTTTCTTATATTTGTTGTGATAATTTCACAAATTTTTGCTTGAAAATACTTGTACATTCATCTTGTGACTGAAACGTTAATTTATGTACGGAGTCGAGTCGAGTGGATCAGTGGACTACTTAATAGAGACAACAAACACAAACAGCATCATGGCTGCTTGCATTTTGCATTATTTGTGGATTAAGAGAAGATGAAGTTGAAAAAATGAACTATTTCCCTTCATCCCTTATCCTGTAAAAGTCTGCGCGTCATCAGACATTAAACATAATTTTGTATTTCTATAATGAACTATGAACTGTGATTTTTTTCTAATGATAATTGATTTTTAATTTTAAGCAAGTACATACGATAGGCATATCTTGAATTTAGTTATTATTGTTTGTATTACACTGCCTATTAATTTCAATTGACTCATTTGTATTAATGAATATACTTTTTATGAAATATGTATGCATTTCGACTAAATTTGTTTTTAATATTAAGAAAATATTATTTAGATATATTCGCTTAATCTTTATTTTATAATATGATTTAAATAATTACTTATCAATATTATATAAATATTTTAAAGAAATATGTACCCATTTAATATTATTATGTAATATTAATAATATATTTGTCGATCTGTGTCTCGTAATATAAAATAAATATTTCTTTTTAATATTAAATAAATATTTTTGTGCTATCGGGGAAACAATGCAAAAAATTATCACGTAGCCTTCCTTGTGTCAGCACGTTTTTAAGCTACAAGAAAATAACCCACGCACGGTAGGCAGCCATCAATGCCTTATCCAGTAAGTTCAAAAGATCCTAAATATGTTGTTAGCTTGTTGAAATTCGCTAGACCGAACGTTAGCTCTCAGTCTATAAACAAAATGACCACATGCTTTGTCACGTATCGGGTTCAGATTGAAACTTGTTTCCCATTTTTTCATGCAAGGAAATAGAAATTCCAACTTATTCAGGAGAAAATGGTGACATTTATATTTCCAGGTGGCACTTAACGCTGGTGGGATTTAATACAATTTTTGCAGGATCAGAACAGTAATAAAAACGCAACAGGCACATTTAAACGCAAAAAGTGTTAAATGCTGACACGTCACATATATGACTTCTAGACAAGAAGAGTTATAAATCGGATTCAAAGTTTATTTCTCCAGGTGAATATTTAACTCTTCCGTAGTCCATAGATTAGAAACTGATTTAGAATTCTGAAATAAAATTCAAATTGTCTAGTGTAAGTTCTCATGTAACATTTCAACTAACAGGCCGAAAAAAATTTAATTTTCCACAGCCCTTGAAATATGTCGACACATCTAGGCACTTTATTTAGCAGAGATTTTACTTACTAAATAAGACACTGAAAAATTGGTCTGTCTATACTACTTACCCTGCAAAAATGTTATTAAAATTAACTTTCCCTTTTTGCTCTTCTACCACATGTGTCATCTAATAAAGATTTTTTTCACCGAAAAATCAGGAGACACCGTTATAACCACCCAACTACAAAGACCATATCACATATCATTTACGACAACAATCCAAGACAAAACATAAATCGAAAAACAGGCAAAAATAACTGACAAAACTTTATTTAGCAAAACATTTCGGTAAACTTAAGCTTATACTAGTCCGACGTAGTACGGCTACCTATTATAATGCAATAAAGATACCGCGTACACTGATAATAACAATATAATTTTTCTCTTAACTTGTATAAAATTATTCAAAAATCAAGTGAATTTTTAACTAGAATTGCTTCATATTTGGGCAACAATATCACATTTGAGTGTCTGATATACCTTTAACCACATAATATTTAATCGGCATGATTTTTAATATGGCTTCTTTAAAACCATTTGTGTACATAATTATATGTACTGAAAATGTGACTTCTTAAGCGTACGATTTCCGTACACTGTAATGTTTTGAGGTGTCCCTATATTGAACAGGCATGTGAATTTTACAAACCGACTGAGTTAACCATACCAAACTTATCTGCTGCTCAACGATTCAATTGATAATAGCATTAGTATCATTGTTCCAAATGAGCTAAAGATGAAGTTGTTGGATATATTATACTACTAATATATATTACTATTTTGATGGATATTTCCCTCATGTATAAAAAATCCCATTAGAAGAGTGCAATTATCGGAAAATTACAGCGAATATTTCCCTCAGGTATAAAAAATCCCATTAGAGGAGTGCAATTCTCGGAAAATTACAGCGATAACTGCACTGTAGAGACCGAAAGAGCACGGCGATAATTGCATCGTACGTATCTATGGTAATTCCATTGTAAACTTATGATGACAGCGACAATTTATAAGTAAAGTCAAAATATATTTCTAAAATGTCTCGTTTCGGATTAAAAAAAATGGTATTTTTGCGTCTCTTTATTTTGTTTACAGTTACATGTACGTTTTTGTATTAAAAAAAAGAATAAAAATACATTTTTTAAAACCAGTCCTTATTCGGGAAATATTCCCCCGAATTACACTCGTGCATCAAAATAACCAGATAATTTTGCATTCGAGCGTGTTGTCTTCGAAAAACTGCATTCGGTCATTTTCATATTTTGGAAAAAGAGCCCTCCACCTTCGGTGTCGGGCTCTTTTTCGAAAATATGAAAATGAATTCATTCAGTTTTTAGACAACACGCTGTCATGCAAAATTATCGGTAATTTTGATGCACTTGTGCAATTACTTCCGATAATTGCACTGTAGAAACTGAAAGAGCACGGCGGTAATTGCATCGTACGTATATATGGTAATTCCATTGTAAACTTACGATGACAGCGACAATTTATAAATAACGTCAAAGTAAAGTCAAAATATATTATTAAAAATGTCTCGTTTCGGATTTAAAAAAACTCGTATTTTGCGTCTTTTTATTTTGTTTACAGTTACATGTACGTTTTTGTATTAAAAAATTAATAAAAATTTATTTTTTAAAACCATGTCCTTATTCGGGAAATATTCCCCCGAATTACACTCGTGCATCAAAATAACCACATAATTTTGCATTCAAGCGTGTTGTCTCAGAAGAACTGCATTCGGTCATTTTCATATTTTGGAAAAAGAGCCCTCCACCTTCGGTGTCGGGCACTTTCTCTAAGATATGAAAATAAACTGATAGAGTTTTTAGACAACACGCTGTCATGCTAAATTATCGGTAATTTTGATGCAATTACTTCCGATAACCAAATAACAGCCTCATTTTGCCGTATTAAAAGATACTAATTGAATTTAATATTGTATTCCAAGTTGGATTTCACGCTTTATGATTTTGTTTTGTAATTAACGTTTGAAATTTTCATGCTTGTTTGTTTTGGATTAATGTAGTTGGTTTGCACATTGATGTTTCCCTTTCAGTATAATTTTTCGATTTTTATAGATGTAGTGAAATGTTTCCTATAGCAAACCTTACTTATTTTTTATTATTTTATTTTAATGTCATAAGGTAAACGAACAAGTAATTGATACCGCATTAGTAGTTGGCATTTCCCTTTCTGAAGAGGGAAATGAGATAGATATTTAAAGGACTTTTCAGCACCTGACAGAAGCAGAACCAACTAGCGCTATCTATGTCACATCTGCCCCTGATTACGCAACAATAAGCAGTTCGAATCCAAATTCCGGGGGTAATGTCTCCTCACACGGTTGCGTATTGTTTATGTGAATTTCCTAAATAAAAGTAATAAGAAAGCAAGTTTTAAAAATACTTTTTGTTGAACAAATTGTATGATTAGGATTGTAAGTTTTTAGAGTGGACATCAAGATAATTGTATGTTCTTATAATATGTTAGTAGTTGACACGAGTGATAAGTCTCGGGCCTTCATCTTAACAGTTTGGACTAGGGATTGCATACCCGTTAACCAGTTTACCGGTCTAAGATCCAAACATCCTTTAAAATAATACCGATAAATTGTCCAACCTTTACCGATTATTTCGGTAAAAATACTATTACGAAACGCTGGCTCATCGCATCTGACTTATGGCATGTTAGCACTGAAAAGTCGAGTCAGGAATGCGAAGGGAATCTTTATAGAAAAACAATAAAAACTACACTAGAGCAATATGTTTCATAAAATCAGGAAATCCACAATATCAAAGATAATAGTGGATCTAATTTAACAGATTTCGATTAGTGATATTCTGACCACTCTTATGAGGACAACGTTCCTCTCATTTACATTTCGATTCCTTCAATAGCTACCCATACACCAGCGTTCCTTACCGACATTCATTCTTCTAGCATGCTTTCCTTTCAAAATATTAATGGGATGGAAGTGATTTTCGTGCAATCTTTCCTCTCAAAAATCATATTGTCCAGTTATTTCTATCCAAAGCGCCCGTGAAAGGAAAGACTGTTCCTCTTAGTTTGTCAATGTGCTTTATCCTCAGATTTTAGGCTCGTTTCAAGTAGCTTGGTGTTACTTTATATTTTAAGTTTATTATGGTTAAGTATGGATAACACAAAATTGGGGGTCGCCTGTGGGCTTAGCTAGTGGTGATATTAAAAAAAAGGAAAAGAAGTGTGTGGTCAAAAAAGCTTCAGGATCAAATTTTCTCCAAATTAGTTGTGGTTCATTATAACCTTCGTTTTTTAAATTCCTGTTATCATAGAGATCTTTATTTTTTAACCCCCATAAAGCAGGATGTACCCTGTACAGGGTTATCCAACGAGGACTAGACAAGGCGATTTTTTGACTTTCCCTGTACTTTTATAAAAAAAAAACTGAGATAGCCATCTTATGTAATTTTCTCCCGCGAATTCGGATAAGTTCAGCAAAAAAACAATTGAATATCAAATAAAAGTGCTAGGGGTCACTTTGATATTTTTTTAAATGGAATATATTATTACATTTTGGACTCTCTAGAAAAATCTAAACACATTTTGTGTATAATATCCTATACCTATCTTTAGCTGTTTACCAAATAATAACAGCTGAAAGTCGGGCATTTTGACACTTTGACAGGCTCTAAAATCTACACCGCACGAGATCAAAGAAAACGGTTTGCACATTCCTATCTTGGGTTTTCATAACTATCGAATGATAGTAACTTTGAATTTAACCGGAGGTTTAAAAGTTCCGGTTAATTTTATCCGCAGATTAAATTCGAGGATACTGTCATTCGATGAAAACTTAAGATAGGAATGTGCAAACCGTTTTCTTTGATCCTGTGCGGTTTAGATTTTAGAGCCTGTCAAAGTATCAAAATACCAGACTTTCAACTGTCAATATTTGGTAAACAGCTAAAGATAGGTATAGGATATTATACACAAAACGTGCTTAGATTTTTCTAGAGAGTCCAAAAATGTAGTAATATACAGTGTGTTCCATTTAAAAAAAATATCAAAGTGACCCCTAGCACTTTTATTTGATGTTCAATTGTTTTTTGCGGAACATTACATAAGATGGCTATTTCAGTTTTTTTATAAAACTACAGGGAAAGTCAAAAAATCGCCTTGTCTAGTCCTCGTTGGATAACCCTGCACACATCAATAAATTCCTTTAAAACTGACTTTGCAACAT
The DNA here is from genome assembly GCA_016904865.1 of Pissodes strobi. Lineage (NCBI taxonomy): Eukaryota > Metazoa > Arthropoda > Insecta > Coleoptera > Curculionidae > Pissodes > Pissodes strobi. Next base: position 20,696 of record MU182253.1, read on the forward strand.
TTCTATTGTCAGATTTCTCACTTTTGTCGTCATCACCACTAACATTATCCAAATAGTATTTGTATGATCTAACTCTTAATTTTGCCAAATTCTACTTTGATGGAAATAAGTATTTTTAACCACGTGCTCCGACTCCCTTGACACGAACAGAAAACAAAACTAGCAAGAAGCAACGACGTGTCACATCAAAGCACACTTGTCTTGTCGGGCTTGAACGTCAGTATATCGTGACAAGAAAGATTGATGGTATGTGCATCTTATCACCCACTAACTGCCGTTCTTTCCTGCGAGATTCAACATTCCCACAGGAAAGAATGCTGGTGTATGGGTATTAATCTTGTCGGGCTTGAACGTCGGTACATCGTGACAAGAAATATGGAAATCCGCATGTATCATGTTATTACCCACTAACTGTCGTTCTTTCCCGCGAGATTCGACATTCCCACAGGAAAGAATGCTGGTGTATGGGTAGCTAATATCGGCTAATGTTGCGGTCAATTAAGGGAAATTTCCAACTGCCGAAAAGAAAAAAACGATTTAACCAGTACACAGCCTACTAGTAGGAAGCAAAGAACTTCTAAAGATCTTGCATAGGTCGTGAAAAATTAAATGAATTAGGGAGATAATTCAGGAGAAATATTTGAAAATGTTTTTTAAATCTCTTATGACAATTTTATTCGGCCTACTAGTATTATAGAGTCTGAAAGAGGCCTTTCTGCGCCTACGGCAGAAAAAAATTGCACTGAAACTATAGGTCACGGTCACCGATCTCCATTATATGGATAAGCACAAGCCGTCTGTACGCGTCGGAAAATCGTACCAATCATGGGGGAAAAAACCGGGTTTTGCATCGGACAGAACTGAAAATAGGATAGTTTTACTCATGCGCACAAACACTTAGAAGCGACAGAACGAAATCAGCTGATACAGCTTTTACAGTTCGGTAATCAATAATATTTATATTATCAAATTTCTCTGACCTTGCTTGTTGCTTGCACTTGAAAATAATTTATTCTTCGGTGTTTGCCGTTTTGGGTTTCGAGTTTCGGCGTTTTGTTTCGTTCAATTATTGAATTAGTTTATGTTATCGTTTTTGTTGAAAATAACTAATTTACTTTTGGAAATCTAGTTTAGTTTATTATTATAATAGTTCGTTATTAGTGTATAGCCGGCTCCAGACTCACGCCGCGCCGTGAAGTCGCGGCGTGAAATCAAGCCGCGAATAGCCTTGAACGTCACGGCCTAGAACCTCATCTCCATACTGACAAGGTTCACAGTTGTGTTCGCGCCTTGGTGAAAATTGGACGAAAACATTGTAACAGCAGCATTGACTGTGTGCGCTTTAGCTAATTATAACGTTTCTTTTTCAAGACCGACACAACTATGCCGATTAAAGTACTAATCCGAAATCAAGCATCATTGTTTTGATTTTTGTCTTTACTGCGATGACAATAAAACCGTATTCAAACCAAATGATACGACACAGACAGGTCATAAAATATAATCAAATATTAAATAAACTGCCAAACTCAAAGAGTAACTATTTCCGAAGAGAGATTTTCTGACGCTAATCGACGCTGATGGTTAATAAATATAATGTACGCTATTAACCTTTAATTATGATTAACTTATTATTATAAATAGTATCTTGTATGCAAACCAATTACTTATTAATTTCTTACTTAAATATTTTATCTTATTTCTAAGTCAATTACTAATACTTGGATATATAAATTTATAGACCATTTTATTTTTCGAGTATCAAGTACTGGTAAATAGTGCTGTAATATATTTTCTAAGAAAAATAGGAACAATTCCTATATGAGAGTAAAAAACTTATTAATATTCCAAAAATTTGTGAATATAATTTTCTGGGCAGGCATCCCTGAATCTGCTTCATTAGTGAGCGCAATTGTCGGCGTGAGTTAAATGACCTTCAAAAATAATTTACTGATTTCAACTCTGGTACAGTTGCGACTGACGTTGCCGTTCTATATAAACTTGCATTTTGAAACTTAAACAACTTAGAAAGCGGTAATTTTAGAACATGCTCTACTTTTTCACACTCTGTCGGTTTGGTGCCCCTTATTTAATTAGTGAGTTTTTTGCGGTAAACCTTTTCAATGCATTAAGCTTTGTTTCGATCCAAGATAAGCAGTGCTGTAATATGTTGCAAAGACTGAAAACTGCCATCAACGATTTCAGGAAAATGTTTGTATAGTACAGATCCCTCGAAACCATAGTTCTTCTAATGATGCGTGCTCACGCTATTCTATTTTTTTGACAAATATGGCCAATTTTGAATAGATCAGTCCTAGTTCGTTTTGGATAAGGTTTGGTTGAAAAGGGGATTTAAATGGCAGAGAGTGGTTGAAACGTAATCATGACCTCATGGTTCCAAACAAAACTTGATTTTAATAAACATTATATAGATCTAAAAACTGTTACTATCTTTATTGCACCATTAACAAACAACAATGTAACGCTAGATAAAACCTCTAAACTACTAGTATCAAAATATATAATTACTACGTTTTCATGAATCATTCAGGTCGAATTTCCAAGTATCTTTAAGACAATGTCAGCGTCAGTAAATCCGGCAAACAAATTCCCTTTCAAGGTAATTTTTTACACATAAAACAGTACATAAAATCTAGTCATGAGATAGATAGGTGGCTTAAACGTTTGAACTTGCCGTACTATCATTTATAATAATTAATTGCACTACGACTTGACGCAATCATCAAGGGCGGGGATGTACAGAAAGATAAGAAAAATATCTCCTAAAGGTAAACGCACAAAGGTTTTTCAGACAAAAGCAACGGTATTATGATTGTGTATGACATAGTTAGTCTGATATGAATGCATGGACAGTTTCATATTCGGAACAGTATGTAGAGAGCTGTAAGCTAGCCTAGTACTAGGCAGCACAGTGGAGGAGATAGTATTCATAGACAGGTTAAAGATATAAATGCAGAGCTAAAAGAAGCTATAGCGGCCTGTATTTTTCCTGGGCTAATAACAGGGCACGGTTCATTAAAAATATATCAAGGCCCTATTGGAAATAAAATAGAATTCCAAGTGTATGGCCACGAAAATATCATAGTAGGTGTGATGTGTTAGCAAGATTTAGATGCGAGGTATTTGGCTCAGCAGGCTTTCGAAGAAAGCAGGCAAGTGATCCTGCCTGGGTCAAACTTCCGGCAGATTTGGTGACTGAACTGACTGGCAGGAAATGGAGAACATGCTTCACCGCTCTTTTGAGTACTGACTCTGAACTACCACTATTTAAAAAGTTGGATTCCATGACACCTAAATTTAAGAACTGTTTGAATTTCAAACGGATTTCTCAACTTTTCATGTAAACGCAGTAATAGAGAGTCCTTCTACTTAACACTACCCTCATAGTCATTCACTTAGCTATATTACCTCCGTCGGCAGCATTTTCTAACGCGATCTCAAACGATTTGTACTTTTTCTTCTTGGCCGGAGGGGGGCCCGTGTTCTGATTCGAGGATGTGATATTGGTGTCCGTCGGGGTCCAATTGTCCTCTGGGTCCTCAATCTATAAATGTAGAAGAAATCATTACTTCTTATTTAAATAGGTAATACTTTCCAGATTCCATTTTTGTTACATATCAGGTCTAGGTTTACCTGTAATATTCACTGATGTCTTATTATGACTTAGTTTGTATACGTGCAAATCGATTGTAATCTAATCTGAAGTTGCGAAATTTTAATAAGTTCCAAAATTGGTCAATTTTAATTTACAGTAAGGATACTGGAATTTTTCTGTAGGAATATAATCTGTGTGTTGTGGCATTGACGATGTGAAAAACGGCGAAGATATGTTTCAAATTCTTTTTGTTACCAATTGTTATTGTTATTTTCCCATTATCTAAGTAAAACGGTTAAATTGCAAAAAATAATTTGGGTTAGAGATATTAGTCTAAAAAACTTTCATTTCATGTTATTTTTTAAATTAACTCCTATATTATTTGATTTTTGAAGAAAATTCTATAGCATGCTCATTGACGCGAAAATAATCCTATCATACGATATTCATATTAAGATTTCTCTTCTGCTACATTTAGAATAGATCTTTTGGAAATCTTTAAAAAAAACTGGGTCCTTTTTGTATTCGACTTCCCACAAAACGCCCTTATCTCAAATATTACCTAAGAAAGTCGAATTTAGAAAATAAGTGTTTCTCTACGTCTCCATCTCAAATTTGCCACTTTTAACGAATTTTATTATTTTAAAATCAAAGAATGTTTCCGAAAAAATCGCTAAAAAACAAAATTTTTTAAACGCCACTGTGCAATTTAATTTTTGATTTAAAAAAAAATGAGATACACATTATCAGTCATAATTTAGTCGTGCTTAAAGTAATATCAGCTTGTGGGAGGTCTTTTACGTTTCAAACTACCAGGAGCGGCTTCTCAATAAGGTCATTTGGTCAATGACCCACCTTATTTTAATTTAATTGTATTTTTTTTTTAGTTATCAGCTGATAATTATTTTTTTTAAAAGTGCCGATGTATTTTCATGCGAAAACTCCCCAATTTGTTCAGTTGATGTTGGATGCTCGGCCGTATTTCAAATTCACCTTATGGCTTTTTACGGCAATTAGGGAACCGAAACTAAGACGGAGCGCGTAGATACGCGCTTTCTAGGGAGTTAAAAAGAGACACATAGTTGACGAAATTGTGGACGGCCGGCCAATGATAGTGCTTTTGGCGCTCGCAGGACCGCATGCTGCTTGACCTTTATGAAAACCGCTTGGAGAAATAAAATATTGTATTGCAAGACATTTGGGTTACGGGTTAGACAAAGAAAAACTAATATTAATTGGCTGATATTGACATACGCATTGCCTTTGCAAAAACTTATATGAAATTTAGTTGTTACGTTGACTGAATAATAAGTCATTACTCCAGTAGAGATTTTATGTACTATTCCAATCAGAACAGTAGAAAGTGAACTGTGTTTTTCAACCTTAAAAAGAATTAAAACTTTTTTAAGAAATACAATGGGGGAGTCAAGGTTGAGTACTTTAGCAATGTTAAGTATTGAAAAACCTTTAATTTAAATGAGCTAGTGATTGATCATTTCACCAAACAGATGGATAGAAGAATACATTTGATTTACAAACCCATAACTACATAAGAGGTGCGAGACTTATCTTAGGAATATTATTAAGTATTTTAGTTTTATTTATAATTACTTATATTTTTATTCAGAGCAGGTACCTACAAAGTTTCGTAATAAGGAGGACACTAGCAAATCTCCCAAGGACATTGCAGTTGGTTTCAACAAGCACTACCTATAAATCTTCGCGCACACACCGCTCGTCGAGCGCCATAGGATCTCCCTTTAGTGTGTGTGCCACTGCCATAAAAAATATACATTTGGTTACTTTTTTCTAAAGAAAAGAAACATTTTGGGCGTGACACACCGGAAAGATTTCGACTTCGGCGCTATTCTGGCATGCGCCTCTGTCCACCTAGATTTGACCCACTTGCCAATAAACTAATTAATAATAAATAATTGTTATTATTATTACCAGTATCTGATATCAATTTTCTTATTTTAACCCTATAAATTTAGACATTTTTTAATTCTACGTAAAATTTTTAAATCTAATTGATCACCCCTACCCTTAAAGTTATTAGAGTATGATATATCATATGAAATGAAAATCGAATTTCCGGACAATTTGGGTAAGTACAGAGAGAAAACGCTTGAAGACGCACAATTCGCACCTTCCGATCCGAAATTTTAAAGGACTATACATTCTCTTAAAATGAATGCAAAAAAAAAAACCACATAGAGTTGTTTGGAAAATAGTACGTTTTTCACCTTAATGGTTTGATTTATATACTTTCATATATTGATTCTAATTTCTAATCGTTTTAGTATGGCATTAATTTAAAACTTTTGTTATGTCACTAATATAATACACGAATTGCTAAATGTGCAAGAATTTGAGTTAGTATGGATTAGTATATTGGTCTAATGTTGATATTATAAAGATACCCACCTCAGGAGCAATTGGCAAAAACTGAAGACAGTTTGTATTTTCATCCTCCTCATCACTACTGCAAAAAGCGGCTACTTTTTCAACCTGGCAAACATCAACCTAACAAAAATAAATACAGAAATTGGATCACTATTATTTAGACGAGGACATTTAGCAAACTGCTAGTTTATATAAATTACATAAATTAAAAAGAAACATCATAATTTGGAATATGAAAATTAAATGTTAAAAACGCCAGAAGAGTCATGAGTTTATAATATAAATTGCATCAATACATTTTTAAATCAAAAAAACGTTGACACTGATTTAAAAAGAGACATTTTACAAATACATGTTTAAAGTCGCAATCAAGAAATTCTGTGATGTTAAAAAAGGCTGCATTGACAAACGGTTGTTCAATTTTTTACTTAAATACTGATAGGGGTTGATTTTAAAGTTCTTAGTTTCTTAGGGTAATTTAAAATAAGAAAAAGGTAGATAAACTCCGGCCGTAAGTATCTGGATATATACTGTATGAATATAGACGGCATTCGACAATGTATCTGGTAGGAACACTCAATATTTTAAGCTCAATAAGGCGTTTTTGTATCTGCTCTATAACCAAGCTGGGCTATACTAAATTCAAATTTTAATTCAAACATGCTTTATTGTTATGAAAGAACAATTTCTAATTAACAAAGCTAAAACCACGGTAAGTAAAAACCTTAATGTAAAAAAATAAATCCAAGTAGGTTACAAACTAAGTATACAATTTCACTATTAAGAGTATGCGAGATTAAGATAAGTCATCATTATAAGATTCCAGTAAGCTACAGCAGCAAACGAGAATGAAACGACTAACCGTTGTATCAAAAGAGGCACAAAGTCTAACTACCTGCTCTTCGAGGTTCCATTGATTGACTACCAAAGGTAAACAATGTAACAAAACAAATGCTATTAATTTTACATCCGGCTGAAACAGGGGAAGCAGCCAACATAATATCGTCGTTGAACGGATGAGGAAACAGATGAATGATTAGACGTCAAAAATCGTGAATGGCTTAGGGAGATTCGAGATGGAAATGCAGAATTTGTAAAACACAACCCTAATCGATTTTTCTTGCGGTTTCGATTTTCTCCACCACGGATTACTGCTTGCCAAGTTGATCTCAAATTGTTCAACTAAATAACACATCTAGTAAAATTAATCAAATTTAGCAGGGTGTTCCACAGGGATCAATTCTCGGACCATTGTTGTATCTCATTTACTCTAATGATCTAATCAATTACGTTAACAATTTTTCCAATAATGTTCAGGCAATTTGTTATGCTGACGACACAAATATTTTAATTTTCAATGAGTCAAAAAATGGCCTTATTCTTGATGCTGAAGCTGTCTCTCAGCGAGTTGTGTCCTGGTCCGAGAAAAATTTCCTAAATATTCATAAAAACAAAACGGTGATAATGAACTATATGTTACGAGGAAATAGTGACGACAATTTAATTCTTTTTTGAGGCCCTCAGGAAGAAGTTAAAACCAGTGAAAATTAAAAAAAATGTTGGGGATATTTGTGGATCATAGATTTAGCTGGGAACCTCATGTTGATGCATTGTGCGCAAAATTACGTAAAGCCTGTTATAGTTTTAATTATTTTCCTTCCTGTAATTGTAGCACTCCAACTCGTTTATCTCTCTATTATGCTAATTTTCATAGCCATTTAAGATACGGTATTTTGAATTGGGGATAATGGATCGTCTAAAATTTAGTCATGTCCTGATTCATTTATGAGACTAAAAGTTCTTACATTAGTTGGAGTTTATATCATGGAAGTATCTGTCTTTGCTTATAAGAACAGATCTCTATTTACGGTTAACAAGGTTATGCATGGGCATGATACCCGTGCTAGAAATGTATTGGCTCCTGATCACCATAGAACAGCGAGTTATCAGAGGAGCTCCTACTTTCAGGGATCCAAGATTTTTAATTTCGTTGACATGGACATAAAGAGTTCTCCAAATATTAATATATTCAAATACGGCTAAAGAACACATTATTGAACAAAAATTGTTATACCATGGATGAATTTTTTGGCGTATGAAACATATTTATGTGTCAGTTAATGTCTTGTCTAGTTTTAGTTAAGTATAATAGGTTTCTTTTTTACTACTTTCATCAATTACTGTGTCATCACTTTTTAATTGAGGAAATATATTATTTAAATAAATAAATAATAAGACTGCAGCAAAAATATCAAAAATTATCTTTTGCTCTTAGACATATTACAATAAGTTTTAACAGTGTAAAATTATCTGTAGGCTGTAGTTTGTAAAATTTCGTACTATGGTACCTTCGGACGTGATGAATACCAAATGGATTACTAATTATTACTCAAATAAATATTTGAATTTAAATTAAGAACAATATTAAACATATTATATGAATCTAATGACGGTCTACTGATATTCACATTTAACCTATTCCAACGATAGAAATATCATTAATTTAGTTAAATGACCTATTACTTATCTTTTAGATTGAAACAAAACCTATACAGACCTAAATTAAGAGAGTGGCGCCATGGAATTGGTGAACATATTTAACTATCTCGTTTTATTTAAAGACAAACAAAAGTCACGAAAGCGATTACCTCTAGATCAGTATCTTCTTTATCGTCTCCACCGCTCGCCACTGACTTGTCCTCGTCATCAATGTCAAATTCGCTTTCACGTTCCTCATACTCCACGTTTTCGTCTAATTCCTTGAAATCTGGTGCGAACGCTGACCAATTCTCCACTTGATTTTGAGCCCATACACTTACAACGCCTATAAAATATACATGGTGTGTGGCATTTTACTGCTATCCTACCTCTTGTATTTGTTAGTACTGTCCTGTTACAGATTTCGTCGAAATAATTACAGAAAAAACATTGGTATGTCCAGAACACAACTATCAGGAAATATTTAGTTAAAATATAATCATGGCTGACAAAAAAAAATTAAAATATAAAATATAATGACATATTATTATAGCCTCCCATGAAAATATAATGGCATAATTTCACAGCGAGCAGTATAGAGCACAGGGCTGGGTTCTGAGTTCTAAACTGTTTTTAATTTCCATAAATAACCTATCTGTTAATAATATAAAGGCTGACTTTACATTTTTTTTACGAATGAGACTATGGTCTCTCGACACGATACGATTAAAGGTGCAAAATGCCGTCCGCTTTGAACGAAAATAAAACTAAGCAAACAGTATTCACCATAATATCTGGCAACTTGAATGCCGATACATTATGTGTAACAATTCTGGCGGCTTACGTTGACTCAGAGCTGAAACGGGATATCCACAATTCACGTAAATCAAACAAACGACGCGGAAGCGAAACTGTCCTCTTATCTTATATTTTTTAATGTATATTGCGGAATGGGTTGGAGGTATTCCAAATAGAGCCTATGTATCGCTTAATCTGTGCTCATATCTTGCATTTTTCAATGTATATTGCGGAATGGGTTGGAGGTATTTCAAATAGAGCCTATGTTCGTTAGCTTTAAAAGCTAAACAACATTTCACCAACCTGAGGAAATACTTGCAATAATCGGACGCACAGGATGCCACGCTACATCCACTAGAAGCTCTCCTTTTGTACCATGAAGGATCTTGACTAAATTGCCTATAGATTTTTCCCAAATGTATAGAGCGTGTTGTCTAGCGGAACCGGCACAAATGTATTCTCCATCTCCAGAAAAACAGCACTTTTTCCACATTGTTCTGAAGAAGAAATATGAGTATTTTGTTAGGAAAATAAAAATCACGTTCTACTAATCAAAATAGTTCCCGCAAACCTAGGCATACTGTAACAACAACAACTGATGTCATAGCTAATATTCTATCAAAGATTCATCAAAACAGAGTATAAATACAACATTATTAAACATACATATTTTATTACATACATCTATTCGTCTTATATTAATCATATACAATTGTTTTGGATTGGATCTAAATGAATTAACACCATCCGTATCTGCAAAGATATATATTACTTCAAAAATAATACAAAAAACATTGAAGAACATTTCCTAGCGAGGACACAAACTGAAACAAGTAACAGAATAATAATACAAAATGAAAAACATAAGATTCAATACCTCACAAGAGGGAGAAAAAGAAAATAAAAAAGACAATTAAAATAATATATATATTTCTTATTACTTTACTTAAGTTTTTCAAGAATTTAAATAAAACATGATATTTACTTCAAATGTTTAGTTATATTTCTATATGCGCTTTAAATTAGTAATTTCTGTAGTGTGAGCTGGAATTAGTGTTGTGGATTTGATCGGTCAATTTCTATTTAGTCAATTGACCAGTCAATTGACCAGTCAGTTGACTTAAATAAATTCAAAAATACAATAAACCATACAAATTAATCTATATTTTAAGTTCACATACCTACTTAGCCATTCAATTAAAGAAAAATCAAAAACATATTTTCATTTAAACTTAAAATAAAACAAAAGATCATTAAATATGTTTAATTAACTGATTAATAACAATAATAACCAATAAGGATTAACATGCATAGAAAGACAATGGTAAATCTGAATCTGAATTCCCATCGGAGGAGTCAGGTGCTACCTGCTCGATAGCAGGCAACTCATCTTCGGAAGATGAAGATATATCAGTATCAGAGGATGAAGTTATATTGAAGTCAGTTATTCTTTCGGATTCATTAAAATTGTAAGGTATTGCCGGTATTGATAAAAGATTGGATTCCCCGGTAAAATCGCACACCAAAGACGAACGGTTGTAAACTGGGCTGATCATAAATGCATAAATTCTAGGTAAACTGAACTGAATACAAAAATGCATAAATAATTAAAAAATATCGATTTGTAACATGATTTACATGATACAAGTGAAATAAAATAAATAAAATAATTTTTTGATTATAGAAGATATTTTGGCCGGTCAATTGACCGGTCAAATGAGTAGTGGTCAATTGACGGTCAATTAACCAATTTTTTGCAGCTAAATAGTTAATAAATCTAAGGTGATGGTGATGCTCATGTTGCTAACTGGTATAATCAAGTGTTTATTTACACTATTTAATTTCTGATACAAATGATAAATATTCTCTCAATTCAGTATTTCTGTAAACAAAAGCATTTGTTTCAGAAACATATAAAGAACAAAAACAAATAATCATAAACTCTTGGGGATATAAGTGTTAAGTGGGAAATCTATTATTATTTTTATGTTATTTTTAGGAAGAAATTGGTGCATTTTTATACAAACTACTCAAGACAATTATTCCACATCTCAACAAAGACACCACTAAAGCTTCGTGTATAAGAAACCTTATACCAGTGGTATTCTATCTCAAATGCTTATTCACTAAAATATCTTAACAGTTTGTGTGACTTACTTCCGAAATAATTTTTCTGAAATTCTAAACCTAACATTTTTAAAATTAAGACAATTAACCCAGGTGGGAGAAAAATGTATATAATTGGTCTTTTTTATGTGTAAATTAAACATATTAGAGTCAAGCCAATCTTTTATTCTAAAAATATGTCTCGCACACTATCCCAAATTCGGCCTGAGAACACAACTGCGGTGTTGTTCGCATAGGAAATGACAGTGTCACTAGCCAAGTTGATTTCTATTAAGGAATTTATAGGTAATAAAAATAATTGGACCAACTCAAACTTTTACTTTTAATGTGCCACTCATATCACAAATCCTAAGAATTTACATCCCACATGTCCCCAAGTAGCTCGCGAGAACACCTAACATAGAGCCCGTTAGGTATTGAGCACATCCAAAAGGGCACGATGTCGAATGTTGAACATAAATAAATACTGTCAGACCTATTGCCAGCGTTTATATGGTTTGTAAATTATTTAGTTAATTGATAGGCTGCATCAGAGACCCACGCCGCTAGTGAAGCCAAATTGGCTTTCAAAAGGTCCATGATTACTATGCAAACCTATCCTTCAAGCGCCTTTCAAATATTTTTGAAAAGTTTAATTTTCTATTCATATTATTATGACATCTCTCACTCGTTTCTTTAAAATAACAATGAGGAAGTTTCATCAAATTGTTTTATTGCTTATTTCGATAGCCCATGAAAAATAAGTGGACACGTGTTTTGCAATAAAAAATAATCAGTTCAATTTTTCAGCAAACTTCCTCCTTACGTGCAAAGTTCCGGAACGGTCTGTTTTGGCGCGTTTGTTTTATTATATATACATTCTATGCCTAAAGCAAACACTAAAGTAAAGTTCAAAGGTACCATTAAAGTGTTCGCTAATACAACACTTACATACATTCTCATAACACTATCACAGAAATACTAACACCTGTTAAATACCTACTATACAGGGTGAAACAAATTCACTTCTCACTATTGAGATCTCATAAACGGTAAGAGATACAACAGAGTTTAAATTGGGGCAAAGTTGCGCAATTTAGTGCCCAGTACTTTGACATTTTGAAGTTTGAGTACTTTCGGAAGTGTCCGAGTAAAACAGAAATTTTTTATTTTTGTTTTTAATTTTTTGTGACGTTATTTTTGGGAATATCAAAAAAAAAACCCTTCCTAGAGGCACTTTTTAATGGTCTATCCTAAGATGTTGTCAGTTTTCTAACTGAACGTTTCGATTTCTCAGACCTAAAATTTTTATCAATTTGTTTGCACATTTAGAGGTAATTTGGTAAAATGCATCAAAGCTATTTTTAATTTGTAGACGTTATTAACAAAATTAACCTATTTTAGTTAAAATTTGAGATATCAACTTATTACCCCCCTCTTTGTTATAAAAACACAGAATTAAGTACCTATTATCAAAGTATACATAAACTAGCTCCACTCCCCCAAATATTTTCAGCCAGTCGCCGAAAATCCGCAGATTGTTGGCAGCATGTGGAGCGTTTTAGTTTAATCAGTCGTTCGTGTGTAGGCAGAGTGTTCAGAACAGAGTCGGATTTGTGAAAATCCTTAATTTTATTTGTATTTTAATATTTTATTTGGATTTCGGTGGAAATATATACGAAGCAATGTAAAATACAAAGGCAAATAGGCAAAATCTATAGTCGGATCAGCGAATAGATATAGTAATAAAATTAGGTGGAAGAGGCGACAGGACCGGAAAAATCGTCTAGGTGTCACATTTTTTTTAGAAAGAATAGGATTTTGCTTGCTATTTCTTCGATATAAGTACATATATAACGATAATGGAATGCTTTGTAAATATTAAATATATTTTGGCCCTGTGAAACTAACCCAAAGTTGATTCGACGACTAACCCAAACTAACCAAATCTATTAAAATTGATTATAACGTATCGGAACCGGTTCAAATGACTAAAATAAGTTGAGACTAAGTGAAACTAGCCGAAAGTTGATTGGACGACTAACCCAAACTAACCAAATCTATTAAAATTGATTACAACGTATCAGAACCGGTTCAAATGATTAAAATAAGTTGAGACTAAGTGAAACTAACCGAAAGTTAATCGACGACTAATCCAAACTAACCAAATCTATTAGAATTGATAATAACGCCGGTATCGGAACCGCATCAAATGGCTAAAATAAGTTGAGAATAAGTGAAACTAACCGAAAGCTGATTGGACACTAACCCAAACTAACCAAATGTATTAAAATTGATTATAACGTATCGGAACCGCTTCAAATGGCTAAAATAAGTTAAGAATAAGTGAAACTAACCGAAAGTTGATTGGACTACTAACCCAAACTAACCAAATCTATTAAAATTCATTATAACGTATCGGAACCGGTTCAAATGATTAAAATAAGTTGAGACTAAGTGAAACTAACCGAAATTTGAATCAACAACTAACCCAAATCTATTAAAATTGATTCTAACGTATCGGAACCGCTTTAAATGACTAAAATAAGTTGAGAATAAGTGAAACTAACCGAAAGTTGAATCGACGACTAACCCAAACTAACCAAATCCATTAAAATGGATTATAATGTATCGGAACCGATTCAAATGACTAAAATAAGTTGAAACGAAGTGAAACTAACCGAACGTTGATTGGACGACTAACCCAAACTAACCAAATCTATTAAAATTAATTATAACGTCTCGAAACCGGTTCAAATGATTAAAATAAGTTGAGACTAAGTGAAGCTAACCGAAAGTTGAATCGACGACTAACTCAAACTAACCAAATCTATTAAAATTGATTATAACGTATCGGAACCGATTCAAATGACTAAAATAAGTTGAGACCAAGTGAAACTAACCGAAAGTTGATTGGACGACTAACCCAAACTAACCAAATCTATTAAAATTGATTATAACGTATCGGAACCGGTTCAAATGATTAAAATAAGTTGAGACTAAGTGAAACTAACCGAAAGTTGAATCGACGACTAACTCAAACTAACCAAATCTAGTAAAATTGAATATAACGTATAGGAACTAAGTGAAATTAACCAAAACTTGATTTGACGATTAACCAAAAGTAACCAAATCTATTAAAATTGATTAAAACGTATTGGAACCGGTTCAAATGGCTAAAATAAGTTAAAACTAAGTGAAACTAACCGAAAGTTGAATCAACGACTAACCCAAACTAACAAATTCTATTAAAATTGAGTATACTAAGTTGAAAATAAGTGAAACTAACCAAATGTTGATTGGACTACTAACCCAAACTAACCAAATCTTTTAAAATTGACTACAACGTATCGGAACCGGTTAGAGACCCATTTGCATGGTATTAAGATAAAAATAAAGTTTTTAAAATCACATAAAGAAATTATTTTTTAGAAAAATTCGAGTTTTTTCGAACTATTACCGATATATTTACAAATACATATAAAAAGAAATCCTCAATTAGTTGTTAAAAGTTAATAAAAAAAACTGAATCAAATTAATAGCAACGATTTGCAGATAATACTGCGTTAGCCTAAAGAGATCGCCATAATTACCTGAATATTGCTACTAATTTTGACATAAATGATTCGGCCAAAACTAACATCTCAAAGAATGATATTAAATAAATTCTAAAAAAAAATAAAAGCTCTCGCTGACATATAAACGTATAATACATAAAATAAACATGGCTACTTTTTCTGCAAATAAAAAATATATGTCAAAATATGATATTTAAATGTGTCCAAACGTTAAGGTACTATTTTGACATATATCATTTGAAATAATTTGACATCTAAAACTGTCAAATTTGACAGTTGCAGATGTCAAATTTTATTTGCGTACAATAAAGCATCGAAAACTAAAAAATTTTTGTTAAACGCTTTTTTCGATATCTGTTATAATAAGGAAAATATTGAAGAATTTATTTAACTGTCAAATTTGACAATTGCTTGAACCGTCCAATTTACTGAAATCTATATAGCCATATATTAACAGTGGATTAAGTTGACTTATTTTAACATAAATATTGACACATTGTCTTCACGTTTTAGTGACATAACCATATTTTGTCTTTCACGCGACCTGGTATAAATAAAAAGGAAAAGTGTATATTTTGTCGAAATTAAAAATCGGAAGTCGATAGAGCAATGACAACTGTATTAAAAATGTCATATACATTTGTCGGTATTGTTTATAGTTATGCTTAAAAAAATAATGAAGAATTATAAGGCAACAAAAACGTTTGATCTTTTAACGTTTTTCTCGAAATAAATTTACTAAATTTGCAGTTATTTAGTTACAAAATAAGCATAAAGTATAATAATAATATAATACAGCGATGCAGTCTACAAAATTAATCTAGTACATTTTAGCGTCAATAGTCTAATTTTAAGTAAAATTATTTAATTTATTCTGACCTTACTTGTCACAAATACATCAAAACTAACTATAACAATGCCGAAAAATGTATATGACATTTTTTATACAGTTTTCATTGCTCTATCGACTTTCGATTTTTAATTACGACAAAATTTACACTTATCTTTGTTATTTATACCAGGTCGCGTGAAAGACTATGGTTATGTCACTAAAACGTGAAGACAATGTGTCAATATTTATGTTTATGCAAATTTAGTTGTCGATTCAACTTTCGGTTAGTTTCACTTATTCTCAACTTATTTTAGTCATTTGAAGCGGTTTCGATACTATATAATAAATTTTAATAGATTTGGTTAGTTTGGGTTAGTCGTCCAATCAACTTTCGGTTACTTTCACTTAGTCTCAATTTATTTTAGTCATTTGAACCCGTTCCGATACGCTATAATCAATATTGATAGATTTGGGTAGATTGGGTTAGTAGTCCAATCCACTTTCGGATAGTTTCACTTATTCTCAACTTATTTTAGTCATTTGAAGCGGTTCCGATACGTCATAATAAATTTTAATAGATTTGGTTAGTTTGGGTTAGTCGTTGATTCAACTTTCGGTTAGTTTCACTTATTCTCAACTTATTTTAGTCATTTAAAGCGATTCCGATACGTTATACTTAATAAGTTTTAATAGATTTGGTTAGTTTGGGTTAGTCGTCGATTCAACTTTCGGTTAGTTTCACATAGTCTCAACTAATTTTAACCATTTGAACCGGTTCCGATACGTTATAATAAATTTTAATAGATTTGGTAAGTTTGGGTGAGTTGTCGATTCAACTTTCGGTTAGTTTCACTTATTCTCAACTTATTTTAGTAATTTAAAGCGGTTACGTTATAATCAATTTTAATAGATTTGGTTAGTTCTGGTTAATCGTCGAATCAAGTTTCGGTTAGTTTCACTTAGTTTTAACTTATCTTAGTCATTTGAACCGGTTCCGATATGTTATAATCAATTTTAATAGATTTGGTTAGTTTGGGCTAGTCGTCGAACCAACTTTCGGTTAGTTTCACTTAGTCTCAACTTATTGTAGTCATTTGAACTGGTGCCGATACGGTATAATCAATTATGACAGATTTGGTTAGTTTGGGTTAGTCGTGCAATCAACGATACGAAAATTTCGTAACGCGAGACGAAAACATAAACCATGTCGTGACGTGGCCTTGAAAAATCACTCTCATTAAACCAAAGAAGTATAGTAAAAATGAGGTTCCGAAGTATTATATTATTATATTATTTTTAGGTAATTCCACTATTATTGCTATCTTTGAAACGGTTAACGCTACAAAGATCATTAAATTAGAAAAAAGTTGCCATTATTGATACCTTTTCAAGATCGATTTGCAGTGTTGGTAAATTCTTGTTAGGTTCTGAGATAGCAAGAGTGGTATCACCTAAAAATGACACCCTGTATAGCATTTTTTTGTAATTTCCTCCTATGAAAATATTTTTACAACTTTGCTCAGTTTCACTTGATTTCTCACCCGGCCGGCAGTCAGTAGGTCTTTCGGTACGTGTCCATACAATCTCTTTAATACATCTCTGGTAAACGCCTGGCTAGAGGAAGCCACGCGAATCGATCGGACACTTACGCAGCGCATCGCTCATCTCCAGTTATCACGTGATATAAAAGAATGTGGCTGAATTACATCAAAAGATTTACCGCTGAGTGAACTTACTAGTTTGTTTGTACTATGCTATTATTATTAGTAAGATTAACATTTTTGTTGATCATTATTTCTGACAGTAAATTGAAATACTAACCACATTTGTTGAGGTTTTTTCCTTAAGTTGTCCAAGTATTTTCCGAGTGGATTGATTGACATTTAGTAAAATAAATTAATGATTAAGTAAATGAGTACATCAGCGAAAGCACCGAACATTAACAAGAGACTAGAAGGTTCACTCTCAGTCGGCACTTTTGATGTAGCGCTTACAAAGGCGAGACGCCATACTTTAGACAAGACGGGGTAAAACGTGGCACGAGGCCTGAGCGGTTAACCAGCATTTCATCAGATTCTGCGACGGGGCAAGGAGGGAAATACTGGGGGCGGGGCTTAGAGTGAACCTTCTAGTCTATTGTTAATGTTCGGTGGAAAGCACAGACCACAGGTTCAAAGGCACGCTGCAGTAACATTACGGCCTGTAAGCAAAAACTTCCTATGCTTAGCTCTAAACGTCATCTCAGACAATTCACAATAATAACAGGAGCGGATTAAGTTGATATCGCAAATTTAAAAAACACATAGTAATTTTGTCAATAACGCCTACAAATTAAAAATATCTGGTGATGGGTTTTGCCAAATTACCCCCTAAATATGCAAAAAAAAAATTAAAAATTACAGGTTCGTATTAAAAAAAATTACTCAAATCGAAACGTTGAGTTAGAAAACTGACAACATCTTAGGAGAGATCGTTAAAAAGTGCCTCTAGAAAGTGTTAATATTTTTTGATACCTCCAAAAACAACGTCACAAAAAATTAAAAACAAAAATCGCAAATTTCGTTTTTTCTCGGATATCTCCGGAAGTACTCGAGATATCTCAAACTTCAAAATATCAAAATACCGGGCTCTAAATTGCGCAATTTTACCCCAATTTAATCGTTGCTGTATCTCTTACCGTTTGTGAGATCCCAATAGTGAGAAGCGAATTTGTTTCACCCTGTATAACATGTTTCTTAAACCGAAAAATGTCTTTGGGAAGTATCTATCAATGTTGCGGTTGTGATGAATAAATAAATAAACCTACTCATCAGACATAAATATCAACCAAATTATTAACAACAAAAGCAAAAAACTAATACTCAGTGTTTGGTACTAATGATAAAAACCATAGCGACCGGGATATAGTGAATACATTCGAAAAAGATAAGAATTCATTTTAAAGGTGACTTTACAACAAATAATCCTTCAAAGTCAGTTAAAATATCTTTAAAGTTAAATAAGGTGCATATAACGAGTCTTATCAAAATGAAAAAAAAACACTCGACACACATGAGTGTGGTATAGCCGGCCCAAAAAAAAACAGATAGATGATGGACATAGATGAGTAAAAAAAAAATCTGATTTAAATTTGTTTTGTACTATACCTAAATGCAAAATTAAGAAAAAGTAAAATTGAGAAGTCGTGAAATCATTAATTGAACATGAAATACAGGTTGTGGTGGTTAGTAAGACCTGGGTGTACAAAAAAGAAATTGAATACTTTAATGTGTGTGGCTACTCTGCTGTGTATGCATGTAGTGATAGAGGGAGACGAGTAGCTATATTTGTGATATTGTGATGGATAATATCAGGTTTTGTAAATGACAATATTGTATTTGTGGCTATTGAGAGTGAAGCCACGAAGACAGTTATTGTGAAGGTTTACAAATCACCCAGTAACAGAATAAATGGAGCTGCATAGCTGAACACAGAACTTGCAAAGTTGGCTTATAAAAGTAATTGTGTACTAGGCAACCTTAATATAAAAAATACTAGAGAATTAATTCTAGGGTGGCAAGTGGCTTTGAACAGATACGTCAAAGCATTGAAATGTCTGTTTATAATCTTGAAATTTCTACATGTATCGCAAGCAATTATTCAAGGATTTTCATTTATCATGTTTCACCAATAGTGATCCTGGCTTAGACTGTATGGGTGACTGTGACAAAATTGCTTTGTAAAATGAAAACAGTAACCAATGAGAGCTACACTAAAAAGACAACTGACTACTCAGCTATAAGAATGGATCTATGGGGTTTATATTTTAACTACTAAGATCAAAAGTCTGTATTATAAAAGTATGAACTTCTACTTGAAAAATCCAAGTACGACAATATTAGAAATAGGTTAAAATATGAAGGTCCACACGGCGATTAAAACTCACGTGCCTAACATTACAGAAATATTAAATAAAATTTAGAAAATGTATTGTTGAAAGGATTGCATAAAAATGCGGTTAAAGAAATAAATAATAAATATTTTTTAAATTAAGTTTCCACAAGTAGGCAATAACCCTAACTAATTCTAAGAAATGATTAACCAGAAACATTAGTGGATACTCAACAAAATCTCATTAATCCAGTAGAAACTGGAAACTCTCTCAATGAGTATTCCACAACCACAACAGTAGCAGAAAATTAGCAAGCAAAATACCTGGCATCCCACTGAATATATCACTGGAGGCAGCGTTATGTATGAATTTGGAGGATGAGGAAGTGGGGGCTTTTATTAGCCAAATGGATTCATTCAAACCTCCGGGGTAGAATAAGAATGACGTGAACAGTTAAAAAGTGTAAATATGCTGTATATAGAACCGATGATAACTAAAATAATTAATCAGTTTTGCAGCGTTGACTGCAAATGAGCGATTATTGGGTAATAAAGAATCATTTACAAACTATAGACCTGTATATTCTCCATATGTTTTCAAAGCTCATTAGTTATAGCGTGGATTGAAGAGCGAAGAACGGTTATAGTTCGAGAGGCGACCGTCATAATAGTGTGGTGTCTGAACTGTCAGGATTTTGCATGATAAAAAATATTGTTTAGTTGGGCCGAATAAGAAACCGTTGGTCGGCCGAGGCTGGCCTTGACCAGTAATTAATTATACAGGGTCTTTCAAAAAGTTCGCATCATATGGGAAACTTTTTTATTATTGATTGCGCAGAAAATTCTATTCTTGACAAAAGTTGATGCTTAGAAAAAAACTGATTTTGACAATGCTAAATTAAGTTATACAGGGTACTTAAAAAATAAAAAAATTAAGGTTAAAAATACAAAAATTTTGGAATATCGGAAAACTTTCTACAGGTGCAGTCAAATAATATTTTTTTCAAAAGTGCATCTTTGCTGAAAAAAATAAGAACAAATTTAAGAAAAAGAGGGGTTTTTTCAATAATTGTCATGAATTTTTTCAGCAACAGTGCACTTTTGAAAAAAATTATATTTGACTTTTATTTTTATCTTAATAAGAGCTTTATTTTTCCTGTAGAAGGTTTTCCGATATTCCAAAATTTTTGTTTTTTTAAATTCAATTTTTGTATTTTTTAAGTACCCTGTATAACTTATCTTTAATTTAGCATTGTCAAAGTTAGTTTTCTGAGACATCAATAATAAAAAAGTTTCCCGTATGATGCGAACTTATTGAACGATACTATACAACGTGATTCACGGTCGATGGTAAGTTAGACGTTTCTGGAGAACCACTCAACGGATCAATCTGAAAATTTGGTCGTTTACATAAACGAATATGCTCTACCTTGCTAAAATATTTTCGACAGTGCAGTGTTGCCGCCTCTGCTAAAAAGTAGTAGCAACTGTCAAATTTTAGATGGAACACCCTATATATTATTGCATATTTGGATTTTGTGGAGAATTCTAGACATATTTAATAAATAATGTCCTATACCTATCTGTTACAGTTTTTGAAATATTGACAGTTGAAAATCGACCTTTTACTAAGTTTGACAGCCTGTAAAATCTAAACGGCTAAAGATAGAGCAAAATGGTTTGCACTTTCCTGTCTTGGTTTTTCATAAGCTATCGTTTGACGATAATTTTTTATTTAACCAGAGGTTAAGAAATCCCGGTTAAATTTAACCTCTGGTTAAATCTAAAATTAGTGTCAAACGATAGCTTATGAAAACCCAAGATAGGAAAGTGCAAACCATTTTGCTCTATCTTTAGCCGTTTAGATTTTACAGACTGTCAAACTTGGTGCATGGTCGATTTTCAACTGTCAATATTTCAAAAAAAGTAACAGATAGGTATAGGACATTATTTATGAAATATGTCTAGAATTATCCGTAAAATCCAAATATGCAATAATATATAGGGTGTTCCATTTAAAATTTGACAGTTGCTACTACTTTTTAGTATAAGCGGCAACACTGCACTGTCGAAAATATTTTAGCAAGGTAGAGCATATTCGTTTATGTAAACGACCAAATTTTCAGGATGATCCGTTGAGTGGTTCTCCAGAAACGTCTAACCTACCATCGACCGTGAATCACCTTGTATAGTGTCTTTCAAAAAGTTCGCATCATACAGGAAACTTTTTTATTATTGATTTCTCAGAAAACTTTATTCTTGATAAAAGTTGGTGCTTGGAAAAAACCTAAGTTTGACAATGTTAAATTAAAGATAAGTTATACAGGGTACTTAAAAAATACAAAAATTAAATTTAAAAAAACAAAAATGGAGGAATATCGGAAAACCTTCTACAGGAGAAATAAAGCTCTTATTAAGATAAAAAAAAAGTCAAATACCATTCTTTCCAAAAGTGCACTTTGCTGAGAAAATTCATGATAATTACTGAAAAAAAATCCTCTTTTTCTTAATTTTGTTCTTATTTTTTTCAGCAACGATGCACTTTTGGAAAAAATAGTATTTGACTTTTATTTTTATCTTAATAAAAGCTTTATTTTTTCTGTAGAAAGTTTTCCGATATTCCAAAAACTTTGTTTTTTTAACCTTAATTTTTGTATTTTTTAAGTACCCTGTATAACTTATCCTTAAATTAGCGTCATTAGTTTTTTTCCAAGCATCAACCTTTGTCAAGAATAGAATTTTCTGTGAAATCAATAATAAAAAAGTTTCCCATATGATGCGAACTTTTTGAAAGACCCTGTATAATTAATCACTGGTCAAGGGCAGCCTCGGCCGACCAACGGTTTCTTATTCGGCCCAACTAAACAATATTTTTTATCATGCAAAATCCTGACAGTTCAGGCACCACACTATTATGACGGTCGCCTCTCGGACTATTATGTAAATCAAATTGGCAGTATTTATGTGTGGCAGTATGGTTATCAAAGATCGAATGACACAAACTCAGAACATTAGATCCTTTGTGATCAAAGTAATAGGTGTGCCCTTGCGTCGCTTAACATCAAGAAGTTCTATACTACTAACTCCTATACTTTGTTAAAAAAGTTACTGATAAGAATACAAGGTAATGTCCTGAGCTGGATTAAAAAATATTTATATATTATTTTGTTAATGATAATTTCATCGCTTCGCTAATTCTATTCCCTGTCTCTGAATTTTGTATCTTCTTTAGGCGCTCGTATATGTTTCAAAAAAGGCGGTGGTACTGGCACATGTAAGTCTTTGTTCTTAAACTCTAAACTATAATCTACAAAAGTCATTTCATGAAATGAAATTTGCTTTAAAATGACCTTTAGTGGTGTAGAAAAAGAATATAATATGAATTTTGAAATAAATATGGGCTTAGATTTAAAAAATACTTGTATTAAATCCATATTTGAAAGTACAAATGCCTAGCCTACCAAAAATAAAACAATTCCACTAAATAATAACTCAGATATTTAAATGGATCTATTTAGTAAGTATAACATACTCACTTATTGACTAAATCTTGTAATTTTTGTATGGGTTCAGGCTCTCCATCTTTCCCATAGGTTAAAATTTCTTTGCTGTCGTACACTCTTATTACTCTGTCAGCTGTATTTATCAAAAAGTTACTGAAAAACAACATATGCCTTACTGAAAGATTTTAATAATAAAAAGGAGTGTTTTTAAACATATTCAGATTAAGAACAAAAAAATATAACTATACATTGCAAAGATAAATCACTTCAAACGACTAAAAAATCTGGGACAGGGAAAAAACTTTTTCTGGTTAAAAAAAAAGTCGAAATAACTAATGTAACTTACTCTCCTCTTCTTGCAAACTCTATACTTTTCACGGCGGTAGCGCTAGACGTTCCTAGAACTATTCTAAAACTAGCTTTGATTTCTAACGTTTTTGCATCCAAAACTAAGACTTTTCCTTTAGCGTTTCCTGTATAAACATAGTCACCTCTTCTGTCGAATGAAGCCACAATATTCAGGTCACCCTAAAACATACCATAAAAAAAATTGTTACGATAAATAAGTTTGGCATATTTGCACAAAACACTATAATTACAGAGTACTAGATACAGTTTGAAACTTGAACCTATGGATTTAAAAAACTGAAATTGTAAAAAACATATTAATAAACAAATCAAAATATTTTTTGTTTAATTCAATATCACAAAGACAATTAAACAAAACAATAAAATTTCCATGTATACATCAGGTGTGTTTACCTGCCTCTATTTTATTTATTTTATATTTTGTAATTTGGTTTTCTAAACCTCGAAACGACTTTCTTTAAGAGGCAAATTTACAATCATCTGATTTTCAAGTGTGATAGAGCACAATATTAGAAATGGCTAATTCCTAAAATTCAAGTATAAGCACCATACATGCTATAACAAGGGCATAGAGAAAGTGATAGGAGAACGGGATATGTAAAACCTAGAAAAACTATGCTACCTACTTATTATAGATTTTTGGCAAATCCAATTTTCAACTTTCCTCAATATGCTTACCTTTTACGCCACCCTAGAATATTTTGCTGTGCAAATTATTATTACAAACATGTGAACAATTTTATATACTTACATCTTCATCTATAGGTAAGACTTGATGCCCGCCATTTGTGTCTACCAGTACAGGTGCATGTTTCATAGGACATACCAACAATCTTTCTAAATTTCTTGGTTCAAATTGTACTTTTAACACAGGACAGGGAAATCTTGAAAAATAAAGGCAAGTAACTTATAGGAAAATGCAGTCTATTTAACTATTTAAAAATATAATAATAGTAAGCGTAAGAATAAAATCCAATGAGGTCAAATTTGAAAAACTCACAACCCGATTTTTGTCAATATTTATTTAAGGCTATTTTAAATTTTTTAATGCATGTTTGAAAATAAAAATTACTAGAAATACACTACTTAGGACAAGTATCTTTATATAGTGGAATGCATTTATGCATACGCTGATATAATAGCTGTTTTCTACTTAAAAATATTAAAGTAAATAACATGCATAGCCTAAATATGTATCGTAACACACCTAGAGTGGCTGAATGTAAGAGAGACCTAGACATTCTTTTGGTATTGAGCAGGGCTAACGAGGCTTATAGGAATGACTATAATAATAAAAAAAATTGAGTACAATGAATTGCTGCAAGCCGCTCGTAAAGATTACTATGCTCAGAGGGTTGTTGAGAGTGACAGTAAGGTAAAGTGTTCATGGAAAATCGTAAATGATATTAAGGGGGTTAGTAAGGGTAATATGAATGTGGGTATTCCGGGGGATCCACGTCTAGCTAGTGAAAAATTAAATAAATGTATGGTCGAGGCTGCTCCTTTGCTGTAATGCGTGAGGTTCAAAAAAATGACGGCGAACAACCCGATCACGGAGGTCCATGGGAACAACAAAGGCATCGAAAAACCCGCAGATTTGTCATCGGTGGAAATGATAAAAGCGAGACCATACAAACGGTCTCAAGGATACACACCTACATGTGACTAGACTAGATCCTAATACATCCGCTGAAGACATGAGAGTCTTTCTAAAGGATAGGTTTCCCGAGGTGATGTGTGAGGATCACGGGTCAAAGCGCCCTGAACTCTACAAGTCCATTAAGGTAACAATAAAACAAGAACATTTTCGCGAGGCATGGTCTACTGGCGCCTTGGTATCGTGGTTTTTTGTGAAAAGAAAGATCGCACCACGCTCACAGGAAGTGGTGGATCGCTCTGGTTAGGTAAATTAAGGAGGAGTGATGGTATAGGACAGAATAATTAAAATCAAAAGTCTTTCAATGTTTTCCATCTCAACATCTGGTCTCTCCGAAATAAAACTGGAGAACTTGAAGCATTTTTGCACGTAAGTACTAGAAAGTATGATGTTGTGTGCATCTCAGAACATTGCATGTGCGAAAATGAGATTGACTCTTTAAATTTGGCTGGGTATAGTAGAGCAGCTGTCTATGCCCGACCGCAGCACAAGCATGGGGGAACTATAATTTTCTCATCGATTTAAGCTCAGAAAGAAACTGTGAAATTAGTGCAGCAGAATTCTCCAGACAGAAACTAATAATTGTAATAACTGTGTACCGCCCACCAAATGGTGATCACGTCTTATTTAGGTCAATCTTTGAACAGTTGTTAGTAACTCTTAGTGGTAGCAACAAACACTGCATTATAAATGGTGACTTTAATATACATTTTGAGAGGAACTATGACCTAAGAAATAATTTTATAGACCTAATAAGTACATATGGCTTTGAACAGAGAATATTTATTAATACTGTTGGGTTCTATTGTGGGCGTTTTTGATCCTTTACTCTCGGACCATAGGGCAGTGGATGTGGCCGTGTCGCTACCATCGTCTGATGCCCGTGATGCAGTAAAACCGCATCCAACATTGTATCGCCCTCTTACTCATAGAGGATAGTTTCTGTTCTTTCAGATTATGGAAGCAGCAGACTGGACCTTCTTGAATCACGAGGCCTCTGCAGAATTAGTTTGTAACCTCTTTGTGGATAAAATAAATAATGCATTAAACAAAGCATTTCCTGTTGTTAAAAGGGTATGAAGGGATCGAGGCAAGGTCTCGTGATTTACGGAGGAACTAAAGGGAATGAGAGAAACAATTTATCGCATGAAATATATTGTATGACTCGGTCTCCTCGGATGCATGATAGCTACATAAGACCGCAGAGAGTATCGTAATGAAATAAATAAGGCCAAAGTAACGGCAAATTCAAATTTTATAAAGAGTGCTGGGAATAGGGTAGGGGCA
>MU182253.1:47205-59502 GCA_016904865.1 Pissodes strobi
CTAATGAATTTAATGATTTTTTCGCAGATGTTGCGGACAGCATAGTCAGCGGCCTGCCACTGCCGAGTGTGTCGGCTGGGGACTTTGTGAAAAGGATGAGGGTCCCCTGTGGGACTGGCTCTTCCTTTGGCGAGGTATCCTACAACGAGGTGAGAAGTGCTATTGATGGACTAAAAAGGAAGGAAAGTCGGGATATCTACGGTATGAGCAGAAAGCTACTCATGGGCATAAAAAATATAATTATAATTCCTCTAACAAGGATCACTAATAAATGTATACTCGAGGGTGTCTTCCACAACTGAGGAATTAAATTAGCAAAAATTATTCCTATTCACAAAAAAGGAAATATGTCTGACATAAACAATTATTGACCTATTGCTCTTATACCAGTAATTGCTAAGGTCTTTGAGATACTGCTTAAGAATAAGTTGTGCACATTCTTTGAGGGAAACAAACTATTTTTAAATAATCAATTTGGCTTTTTGAAGGGCTTCGAGAGGGGGTTGTACGTTGTTTCCACCTCTTGCGACCTCTCGAAGGCTTTTGATACCATGTCTCATTGGGTGCTTCTCAGCAAGCTATGGTTTTATGGTTTTGATGGTCCTAGCATTTCTCTTATGCAAAGCTACCTTACTGACCGCAGACAGGTCACAGCTTATCGGGGAGTCATCTCGGGTGCCAGGTCCACACAGCATGGGGTACCACAAGGCTCCGTTCTAGGACCTATTATCTTTTTAATTTATGTCAACGATCTACCGATGGCTCTGAATGACGGTGAACTTATTCAGTTCGCTGACGACACGTCAGTAATAAATTCTAGCGCTTATATGGGGACCCTGTATCGGAAAATGATTGAGAGTCGTGAAAGCCTGAACGGTTGGTTCGTTGCGAATCGCCTCAGCCTAAATGCAGGGAAGACGGAGACTGCGATCTACACTGAGGCCTCACAACCATGATAACCGGCCTGCGGTAAAGTTCCTGTGTGTGCAGATTGACCCTGGACTAAGATTTGATAAGCATGTAGACTACATCTGTGGAAAAATCTCAAAATCGATATTCTTATTAAAACACTAATCAAGACGGTGGAGCACGTTGTGTGTGTGTGATGGCTTTCCATGCTTTCGTACAGTCACTCTGGTGTCACGCTATCTTGGTTTGGGGACACTCTGCGCACGCTAGCAGGGTCTTCGCCTTGCAGCGCAGAGCTGTGCGTGTTCTTGCTGGTTTGGAACATCGCGCTGATGTAAGAGGGGCGTATTGTGACCTGGGAATACTCACTGTTCCTTCGAGGTAAACTTCATTCAACACACTTTGACCGTTACGTCATATCATGCCATCTCTTTTAATGCCGTGAACGTATTTCCTATATTAGTCTATACTGGAAAAATTAAATTTGATAGGTGCTATTGACACTGACATCTATTAGCGTCAAATTTCAAATCAAAACGAAATAATCTTTTTAAAATGCCTTATCGATTAACTGAAAAAGAGAGCAAGCTCTTATTTTAAAATTGGTGGGATATTTTAATTTTACCCAAGAAAAAGATGCAGGTAAACCGCTTTTACCCTTGAACGCCGTGTATAATGTAAGTATCAATGGTATGGGAAAAATTATTTTACTTCATATTATTAATAAAGTTATACTGTAGGCATCTGATAATTGTGATTTTTCCTAATGTTTTATATTATTATAGCGTGTTGCAAATGCATTAGATATTTCCTTGTCTTCTATTCAAAGATTGGTTTCTAAGGGCATCGAAACTGATCATAACTATAGAGTCAAAGTTCAGGCTGCTCATGTTTCACCACGAGGAACTCCACTCTACAAAGTGCACCAGCATGTCATAAGAATAAGAGTTTATGCTATGTATGCAGCAGGTAGATTTTAAATTTTTGTAGTAATTATATTTCTATCTATGTTTCTGCTCTTTTTTAAGGTGAACATATAACACTAAAAACACTTAAAAAACAACTGCTGGATATTGATGGTAACCAGATATCATTGGGTTCCTTAAGTGTTGGCTTAAAAAAATTAAAATTTAAATGGAGAAAATGGCAATTTCCAACAGAAAGTCTCTTATGGAACAGCCATCCATCGCCCATAAAAGATTAGTTTTTTAAAGAGGATACATGAAATATAAGAATAATCCTTATTCGTTAAAGCCTGTAGTATTAGATGAGACATTATTAAAAAATTATTTTAGGTAAACTATAATTTAAAAATAATTTTAGGTCACGCCTCAAAAATGGAAAAACTATGTCAGACACATAGACAACCTGAGAAGTGAGGCATGGGAAAAAGAAAAATACATTGATGCTTCTAACATTCTTCCAGTGAGAATAGACTTAAATGAATCTGACTCTGATGAGTTTGATTCTTCAGACAATGAAGACTAATGAATATTTTTATTAACTTTTGCCGTAGTATTCTTAGTGTTATTTTGAAATGTCCAGATGCTTTGTTTTTGTTTTGGTGACATTGGGAGTTTTTCAGAAATAAATAATACCCGGTAATATATGTTTTCTCCCATAATAATAATTGCATTTTATTTTTCCTAATTTAGGGGATACCTTAATTACATATTTATTTAAATATTTTGAATTTATATGCTATGCTATATTAAATATAAAATGTACGGTCCTACACGAAACATAATAATTGCATGACAAAAATGGATGGATATAAACAAGAAATAATTATTAGCTGCTCTGCCCTTAAAACAAGTAAGTTTGGGTTAGCTCATCAACTAATTAAAAGTTCAACATCTTTATTAAATTTTTTAAACCACATTTTTAGATATTTAATATTAAAGTTAATGCTTCAGGACAGCACTGCATTAAATGTAAAAGTATCAGTTCGCAACATATATTTAATATTCCTAAATATATGGTTCGCAATATAGAACGTATTTAAAAATGAGTAAAAACGGAACGCACTCTAACCACAAAATGAAATCGGTAATAAAAAGAAATATCAGAGACATCTTGTGGCTAAACTTATAAATGACAAATGAGTCTATCTAAGACATGTGTATTATTTTTAAAGGCGTAATTATGACGTAACAGTCTGAGTGTGCTGAACGGTCTATATATCTTGGATTGTTTGGTGCATGCAAGATGCTCATCGAATTACCAACACCAGAGTGGCACTCATGATTATTTCACTAGGGGGAGAAATGATCTTAGCATCGATTATTTGCGACTTCGCAGGTCATTTAACGCTACCCTGCACTATGCCCCTGCACTCTTCAATAGGCTACCTCCCGAAGTCAGAGGCCTGAGCCCGGTTGCGTTCAGGGCAGCAATAAGGCGGTATCTTGTGGGAAGTCATTTTATTCACTGCAGGAATTTTTCAGCTTACGAGCACATGATATTGACATTGAGTGATATTGAATTTAATGATGACTACTAGTCCGGCACCTTGACAGTGTTCTTGGTATGGAATCCTGCACAATATTTTATATTTTTGCTGTGATTGTCTGTGTACAAAGCCTGAATATGAATATGTTTATATTTATGTTTATGTCTCATTTTAAAATTGTATCTCAATTATTATCTTGACAATCACCATTTATGCATATTATGTAAGATTTTATATTTTCTGTTTTTTTTTAGTATTAGGTGTTTATTTTAGTAAACATGTGACGTGTGTAAAAAACTTTGTGCTTTATAAACATGGATAAAGAAATTTGAATTTGAATTTGCTTGTCAGCAACTTAAATTTGGTGAATTATGTCAATAGGGTCCATTATAACAATATTTCTATGTTCTTGACACCAGTTACCCGACTGGAGGTTGGACATATAATAACTGAACTTAAAAGTAAAAACAGTGTGGTTTGTCTTTTGACATCGTTTTCAAAGATTTTTGAAAAAGCAATGTATGCTAGGTCTTTAAATTTTTTTGAAAGGTTTAATCTGATTAATTCTGGGCAACATGTTTTTTTGCAGGGATAGTCAATATCCACACCACTTTTTAATTTCTCAATCGTATAGTTGACTGTCTTGAGAACAAACAGGTAGCCTTCGGCTTATTTTTTTATTTATCCAAGGCCTTTTGACAGTATCGACCATGAGATTCTTCTGGATAAACTTTATAATTATGGAGTTAGGGATACCCCACAAAGGTGGATTCAGTCTTATCTGACAAACCGCACACAGATACTAATGGTGTATAGGGATCGACGGCTCTGCTTTTCTTCCGATAGACGGCTCGCCATGGGTGTGCCCCAGGGCAGTGTCATTGGACCTTTTCTTTTTTTATGTTACATTAATGATCTCATTAATGAGATTATTACAGGCAGTGTTTCTATCATTAACTATGCCGATGACACAAATATGCTTGCTGTGGCACCATCTATGCAGGGCGGGAAGGCAGTGTCTTTCTGATGCTCAAGGCTGGTTGAACGAAAACAGGCTTATTTTAAATGCTAATAAATCCAATTTTGTTTTTTTTTTAGAACTAAACAATCATCTCTAATATTCCCTGAGCAATCAGTTATTCTTTCTCAGAATATAAACATAACATCAGACACAAGGTTCCGTGGAGTATATTTGGACTGCTTTTTAGATTGGGGTAGGGAGGTTGACTATGCCACTAGTAAGCTTAATAGCTGATGTTACCTGATACAAGTCTTAAAAAATTATCTTAACGTCAGGACCCTTCTTGTGGTTTACCATGCTAACTTTGGCTCAATTATGATATTTGGTAACATTTTTCGGGGAGTTTGTCACATGCACACAAAGTATTTGCTATTCAGAAAAGGGCCATAAGAATTATATACACGGTATACTTACCCTCTCTGGAATGCATGTTTATGAATGTGTTGTGTTTCTACATTTAAACAAACACCATTTTACTAAATATTTGCCAATTCATGAACACAATACTAGATCTTGGCAACTACAACATTCCATTACACAGACTGACTTTATCTGAGCAATGCCCTGTACATGAATGTATAAAATATTATAACCGAATCCTTGCTGATATCAGGCTTGAGCGAAGGGTGAGTGTGTTTAAGAGGAGAGCATTAGAGTTCATAACAGAAGTTAAGCCTTATACCGTTGTTGAGTTTTTGTCGCATCGGGCTTGATCGGTGTTGATATTCTCTTTAGGAATTTTAATCTGTTTCAGTAATCTGTTATGTGCAGGATAATGGTTGATTTTTAACTGTGAGAGAACAATTTTTAATCTGTTGTATTTAAGTGACAGTTTTTCCTTTTTTAAATTTAGTTAGGATATGTCTATTTGTTAAATACATGACGGCCTTTCTCATATTTTTCTTAAATAAAGAATATAAATACCTAAATGTATTTTTTATTTAATACACATTGCAAAAATAAAACCTAATAAAAAATAAGCTAATCTATAACTAAACTCATGTGTATATATTCTTTGTTTTCAAAATACTCTATGGAGGTTGCATTTGTTGTGTTTATGCCAGTTTGTACTTAAGCATATTATTATATTCATCATTTCTCCGCTTAAAAAATACTGATACAATGACGAATTTATATTTTGCTAGAGTCTTTTAAACAAAATAACACAATGACTACTGCACAATACAATACAAAGTTTGGACATTTCTGATTACTCTATAGAGTCCTTTGACTTTAAAGTGGCACACTAATCAAAATATTATTCTATATACTCAATGTTTTATAAACATAAATTAAAGTGTACAGAAAAGTAAACAACTCTTAAGTTATTCAATTTAAATTGAAATCATCTTGTGATGTATATGTAAGTTTCCACTTTTGAATATTCTAATTTTAATAGTAGGTAGTTCATATTTTTGTTGCTATTTAATTACTAGAGGGGTATAGTGCTTAGGGAAAAAACAAGATGTGGAAGAATGCTTGACTAAAACCCAGTATGGAATGTGTCATGCAGTTATGGTTTGATAAATGGGCTAGTAAATATTTTAAAATTAGTAAGTCTGGTTCAGGGTGAGGACGTAACCTTGTTCATTGCACCACCACAAGCACTACATCATCAAAGGAATTACGCTATACTGCAGTTGAGATATTTTGTGGAGGAACCTATCCTTAAAACTTTCTATTATGCTATCATTCAATCGGTTTTATCTCATGGACTGTTGGTCTGAGGTAACTCTAAGTGCAGGAGGGACCTGGGATCACTTCACTTAAAATTTATAATCACTTACCTTCAAATATTAAGGATATCCCAACTCTCCACCTCCGTAAGGGGAAACTTAAGATCATATTAGCTGAGAACCCTTTTTACTCATTGACTGAATATTTTTCACATCCTTTCAATTGGTGAATTTTGCTTAGTTGCTGTGTTTTAGTTTCTAATATTTTGTATCTTTTGTTTGTCATGTATATATATTTTTTAACTTTGTATTTGACAATTCCAACACATATAAACATGTCAATGAAAATAAATAAATAAATAAAAGTACCTGTATTTTTGCTCACATTCTCCAGAAAGAACATCCCAAATGCACACTGTATTATCTGTCGAAGCAGAAGCTAACTGGTAACTATTTCTTGACCAACTTATGCTACATACTGGATGGACATGTGCTAAAAAATGTTTTGTTAAATGCTCAGTTAAATATAAAATACAATATTTATTGGAATTGTTATAATGCAATTACCTGTAACAATGACTATAACTAAAAGAAAGAGTAAATTTACCTGACAAAATTTTTGCAATCCCTCGAGTAAGAAAATCCCAAATAACAATTCTTCCATCATTACATCCAACAGCTAATAGGGTACCTCTTTTATTAAAAGCACATGTCAAAGCAATGGACAGAGAGTCAAGGGTTCCATCAAACTCCTATTGTAAAATGATTGTTAAATTTTAGCATAAAAAGAACTAAAGTTAAGATATAAGTAGGGTTAAAAATCGTGATAATGCCATGATTCTATGGATCCAACATCCAACTAATATATGAACTAAAATACCTACATCGAATAAGTTAGAAAGACATACTTACCTCAGGATAATTCTGTCCAAATGATTCTAGAAAAAAATGTACATAATATAAACATGGTTTTATGGAAAACAAAATTATACATTAAAATAGCAGAAACCATGAAACTTACCTAAAAGTTCTAAATTCATGTTAGAGCCACAGAAGTTTTTACTCCGCTTTTACTCAAAATGCAAGAATTATTGACTCCATACAGTTTTGTTTGAATTAAATATAGTTATGTTTTCTAATTTTCTATTATTCTATTATTTATTTATTGACTATTGACAAACAAAAACTTCGATCGACCTCCTACCCCATGATACAATAACAGGGAAGGTAGGATACTCAGCGGTTTCAAAATCGTCTCTGTCTGCGCATTGACGTCA
This sequence comes from Pissodes strobi, assembly GCA_016904865.1. Classification (NCBI taxonomy): domain Eukaryota; kingdom Metazoa; phylum Arthropoda; class Insecta; order Coleoptera; family Curculionidae; genus Pissodes; species Pissodes strobi. The sequence continues at coordinate 54,541 of MU182253.1, forward strand.
CAAAGAGAGTTAGCTAGCCCTTTAAATTATAATGGTAACAACTGCAATATATACGCAAATTTTAGATTTAACTGAATAGTTTGTTTTATTTTGATGGATAATCTAGTAAATGAAGTTTTGGATGATTAATTAAAGGTAACTTTGAATGATTCACGTTATTATTAATGTTTTTTTTTTAGGATATGGATTTTTCCGCTTTAGCCGATTGTGGCAAGAGTTTACAATCAGATTTTTTTTAGTACATTCAACAGCACACATGACCACTCTCAGTGATACATTTACAAAGAATAAAACGAGAAATAAAAGCTTATATTTTTTAATAACATAGAACTTTTTCTTTTTTAATTAAAACAGGTATCAAGAAATATACATTATAATTAAACAAATAGAACAAATAAACATTATATCTACTAATCTACTTGATCTATGTATAATGTTAAGCTTGTCAAATGACCTAAAACAGAGCTTTATCCACAATATCGAAAAATAATTTTGCATTCGACGCGTTGCGTTTAGCTTTAATCATCAGGAGATGATTAAAGCCAAACTTAAAATCTGCGAAACTCCATTTTATAAAAGAACCAATCCTGGAATCCTAGTGGTCATGCTCAATCAACCAATACAATGGATTGTACGGAATAGGCCTTTTATCTCTATTTAAACTATTCTTACATTTAATAACTTTCATACTGTCGTATGAATACATTATGAATTAATGTTAAATTTCGAATGGTTATTCTATGATCATTATCAAAAACATGCTCGACAACACTTAATTTTTCTGCTATACCATACTTTAAATGAGTTAGGTGTTCTTTGAATCCCGTTTATATACATCTTCTAGTTTGCCCAACATATTTTTAGTTACAATCCATGTATCCAATTTCATAAATTCCACTTTGTTCCAATATGTCAATTTCGTCGTTGGACTACTTAATACTTTCTTAATGTTAAACTGAGTTTTCTATACTAATTTTAAACCTAAGAACTTTTTGGAGCGGAGTATAATGAGGAGTATATGGTATTGAGACATATTTTGTATTTTCATCCTGATTAACGAAAGAAGTAAAATAATATATTTATTAAGTTAGCATTGAAACCATTAACTTTTGCTATATTCTTAATTTCTCCTTTTCATTATTAAATCGTTCTCTGCAGAGAGGAAAGTTAACCATACGCTGTACTAAAAGATGAAAGCTAGCCATTTTGTGTTGGTCACATGAAAGGAGTCATTAGAAATATATCAGTTAGTGGCAGTACTTTTTCTATAAATGTTAAATTTCAGTGTGTTACTATTTATAATTACTAAACTATCCAAAAATGGTTATTGACCATTGTTCTCGACTTCATAAATAAATTTAATGGTGCGGAAGCAGCTGTTGTTTGTTACAAAATCTTGGATATTAGAAGTTTTCGTCTCAAAAATCGCAAAAATGTCATTTGCATACCTGTACCATAACCTTGGAAAATAATTGAACTCCTACTCCTGACTGATTTCATTTTCAAATTTACTTATGAAAAGATTACCTACCTAAGAACGGTGATAAACAGTTGGCCATTGTCATGGCTTCAAGTTTGAAAATAATTTTGATTCCTGCAAAGCTTGGTTAAACCTAAATATTCTTGTTTGATTTCGTTATCAAAACCAAATCCCAACATAGATGTCAAATAAAATAAAATACCGGTATAAAATGAAAATAATCATAAACAAATCGGCATTAAAATGATGTAAAACTTATACCTAAGTTAGAAAATAACTTTCAATAAAAATATTATCTTGTTATTTTGGCAAACTTCCGTTTTTTTTTTGAGGTGCACTGTCCCTGATCTCATTATTTAGATTTTTAATTCTAAAATACATCCTAGGCCTAAAAAATAATAATTTAACTTTATCATCACAACCTATTTCTAGGGCAAGATTCATTACAATTTTAAATAGTTCTTTCTAGTTTTAATTGTGTCACCATTGACGTTATTGAAAATTTTTTCCAACTCATGCACCTTGTGAACCAATTCTTTTCAGGTTTTTTCAGACCACCCTCGTAGACTTGATCAGTCTCTTCTACAGTGGGAATCTTCAGTTTATGACATATATATCTTGTTATATGTTCAAGGGCATCATATTTTAATAAATAATTTAAGTAATAAATCACACACTCACACACATGAAAAATCAATAATGAACTATTGAATTTACTACAAAAACTAGTTGTAGTAAATTAGAGCTAACTAGATATTATTAGCACACATATTACATATACATTCATAGATATACGTTTACAGATAGAATCATCACAACGTATGTTCTACAAAAAAGTAACCAAATCTTACCCAACTGATACATTGGCCGGATGTCTATCACTTAACCTTAACAAAATATCCGGTTGAGAAGATTCACTGCTAGCAGTTATATATGTAGAAGGTTCCGTTTCTTGCTCTTTAGTGCTACAAATGTAATGAAATCCTCAATTAACCAACGCCATTAAACATACATGTTATCATACAACCTACTGTGCCACAACATTAATCTTAAATCATACCTCTGATTCCGAGTACCTACAACACGAATACACTAAAAAAATACTGAATTTTCCTCTGACTTTTTTGTTTCTATGAGTTTTGTTTCAAAATACATAATAAAATAAATAAGGAGAATGATTCAAAATCAATATTAAATACTATCCACAAAAATTTGCAACTTTATTAATGTTTGAGCAATTAATAAAATTGTAGATGGTGGGGCTAAACTTTACTGGTCCATCCGGCAATCATTTATTTGTGAATAAACTCATAATAATCACCAGATTTTAAAAATTGTCCTTTAAACCTGTTTAGCTCCACCGTCATTAATTATTAAATACCTATTAAAGGGTTAGTGCATAAATAAATAATATATTGTAACAAGCAAATTTTGGAGAGGCGACGTTCAAATAGGCGAGGACGTGACAACCCTGGAAGGCGAATCTAGTCATGGTGTTATATAATACGGAGTATATAGATAGATTAGAAATAAGGCGTAGATATAGTTATTGTACGATAGCAGAGTCGACTCATGGCGTTATGTAATTAGGATATCTATACTGGCGAAGTTTTAAGGTGTAAGGCGGAAATATTAGTGGCTGTATAATATTGGCGAAATAAAACGTGTTACTAAAAATTAATCGTTTACAGATCAGAAGTCGGGATAACCTACGTATTGTGTTATTTGTTGTGGAGAACGGTGAAATACGCGATTTCGGCGAGTTAAATCGCAGTGCCAACTTCTTCTTTTTTTGTGAATGGCGATATCACAAAAACTCGTAACAAAAGGCGGGCGTTTGTTGCTATCCTTGACAGTGGATTGACATTTGGCGATTTTTCAGATATTTACGATAATAATAAACAAGTGTGTGCTAATTAATTAGTGATTATTGTAAAAATTGTGGCGTATTTCAACTGTGTTTATTGGCACTGGTGTTTAAAAGGCGTTTTTCAAGTGATTTACTATGGAGGAAGGCAGAAGTGACGAGTTAGAGCTCCATTACGAGTTTGAATTGAGCGACGATAACCACGGCCAAGGCGATTCGGCGATGGAAGACGAAACAGTCTCCATGGTACATAAGCTGTTGAAAGGCGGTTTGGCAACTAGTATCCAGCAGATTGTGGCGGCCGAAATGGCAAGGGCGGCGAAGCAAAAGGCGGCCGAAATGGTAAAGGCGACGAAACAAAGGGCGGCCGTTGGTACTGGCGGTATCAAGGGCATCAGAAAAGGCGATAAATCAGGTGAGAGCGCTCTACAGGCGGTAGTAGAGCATGCTTGTAGCGATAAGGCGGACTCCGCTTGCAGTTTGGGCTGTATGGGGTCAAGGGCAAGGGCAGGCGGCGACATTCTTGACCCTTTCGATCCTGACAGTCAGGACTGTAACGTAGTCAGGTGGTTGAGCAACATTGATCAGTTAGGCGATATTCATGAATGGTCAAACTATGAGAGAGCGTATTTTATGCAGGCGAAATTGCAAGGCGCAGCAAGGGGCTGGTTGGCTCTCATGGGAAGACTGGAAGGCGGCTCTTAGGAAGGCGTTTCCTAGAGTGCATGACTTTGCTCAGCTGCTCAAGGAGATGATAGCGAGGGTTAAATTGGACGGCGAAACCATGACCCATTATTATCATGATAAAATGGCGTTGATCGAAAGGTGTGGGCTTTCAGGCACAAAGGCGCTTTCGTGTCTGATTGACGGTCTACCTCTCGATCTACAGGCGAATGCGAGGGCATTTGGTTGCTCTTCCCCTGGCGACTTGTATACTGGCTTTCTGTCCTCTTTTGACAGATATCGGCATCCATCAACCGATGTTGTGGAATTGGAGGGGCAAAGAAGTCCAAGATCATGCGCAGGCGAAGGCGACGAAGACTTTGCGGTCTTCTGAGGCGATTCTCAAATTGAGAGAGGCGTTTGGCGAATTTTGGGTACCCAAGGCGTACTATTTCCAACTGCTGGCGCGGGCTGGCGTGTACGAGCAAGGCGTTTGCTGACTTTTTGGCGAGGCGAGGTGTAAAACACACGAGGGCGAAAGGTTAGGTTGAAAGGTGCACACAAGTGAGTCTGACTGGCGAGGTGCAAAGAGCGAATGGTCAGGTTGAAAGGTGCATGCAAGTGAGTTTAACTGGCGAGGTGCAAATGGCGAATGCTCTGTTGGCGAAAGGCGAGAGCTATGACGATTTTAAGGTCCTCTTATTGAGATAGCAAAAGGCGAGTGAGAACCTGACAAAGGCATAATATAAAGGTGATATTCGATAAAAGGCGTAAGGTTGCAACCACAGGCGAAACTCTTAGTGTAGGCGATTTAGTGTTATGGCGAATGCACAGATCGATAAGATCTGGTTGATTTACTGGCGAGTTAAATTAATGAGGGCATTAATTGTTGCAGGATGGCCGAATGTAACAAGCAAATTTTGGAGAGGCGACGTTCAAATAGGCGAGGACG
>MU182253.1:59512-69896 GCA_016904865.1 Pissodes strobi
ATAATATTGGCGAAATAAAACGTGTTACTAAAAATTAATCGTTTACAATATTTTAATTTTGACATACCTTGTTGCTTGTGATTGGATAAGTCCTTCTACATATTTGGCACCTCTTTTGGTGGCTCTTTCTTGTCGTTTTTGCTCGGTCCTTGATGGTTGTTATGATTTTGGCAAATTGAGCGTGGGCACTGCATCACACTTTAGCTTAGGCCCCTTTTTTGAGTCATAATTCAAAAGTTCATGCATCAATTTTCTTTCAAAGTCGTCGTCCTTGAAATGTCTTGAGCATATTCGGGACGTTTTAGGATTAAAACTATCACTAAGGCAACAAGCGTTTACCCACAATTTTAGCGACAAAGTATCTTTAGGGAATGTATGAAATCTAATACTTTTATCAAAGTTCTGCGCTTGATTATCAATGTTATTACAACTGTGCACGGCACAACGCATTTTTAATTGTCAAATTTTCACTTCTTTACCCAATAAAATATAAGACTTTCAGCACCAAACACTGCAAAAAAGTTATAGTTCACACCACACAATATCTAAATCTGATATTATCCACGCAGAAACCGAAAAATAGGAAAAAAGCCCAAGAAACACACTAAGCTCAATGGTAAAGAATACAACAAGACGCCATGTTTACTCTCTTTTCTACGTCACAAAAGTTGACAGCTGTTCGGCTGTCTGCGCAATATCCTACCTTCCCTGTTATTGTATCATGCTCCTACCCAGTGTTGCCGCTGGCAGGAAATGAAATTATGTGATGGCTAAGCCAAAATTATCAGATTTTGATGTAAATTATGTTAAAACCTGAAGATGGCGGGACCAGCAAAATATATCTTCCGATTCGCCGTGAGGTTCGTTTTTTTGGAACCATCCGCCGAGTCCTCCCGCCTAACGAGTCCTGGGCTTGCGCGCGCATCACATTGTTTACATCTGTATTTTTTTCACTTCACGCAAAAAAAAACAAGTAGCCTGTAGCAATACCTCCTAAGGTATTGACTGTAGGCGATCTTAAAGTCACTGAATAGGTATCCACCAAATAATCATTGCGAGCAAACGTTTGCAGTTCTATTATTGACAATCGTCTCCACCAGCCAATTATTCGCAAACAACTGTACCCAAAAAAGCAAAGCGCCCACACAAACAACAAATCCCTTTGATGTACCGACACCGCTCGGAACACGACCAAATGATTGCAAACGTTCGCTAATGCGTGTGATAAACGTCTCCACCAAACAAACATGGAGTTTGCAAACAATCGCAAACGTTTTGCGCGCTTGGTGGATACGCACCTTTAGATGTCTCCCACTCGAATCGGTGGTTACAGTGGCTCTATCTTGTATAGAACTACTGTATCGGTGGTTTTCTACTGCCTCCCTCTATTTTCAAGTAATAAAAGCTAGGCATACAGTTAGAGAATATTTATACGAGATGGGGCCTTTTAAATACTTTAAATCTTACAGAGCCTTTTTGTATAAGGCTACTGTATTAAATATCAAATTATATTATTGGCAGAATAAATTGTCTGTTAAAATTATGTTAAAATTGATAATTATGCCATCTTCAAATTTTGTATCAGACTGCTGGCAAAATTATGTTAAAATCTGATAATTATGTGACAATCGGCAACACTGCTCCTACCTCCTATATCCCCCTATCTGTCATCTGTCAGAAATAAATGACAAAAGATCTAAAGTGAATTGTGGCACTGGAAAAATATGTGTAGAATGTTTATTCTTTCTTTCTTATTCTAACGAGTAGGATAGGAATAACAAGAATCATTACAGGAGCTCTACGGACTGATTTATCCAGAGAGTTCGGAATTGAATGTATTTTCGATATCGATAATCGACAAGTGCAAATATCCTACATAAAGTATATAGATAAATTAAGACGTTTGTACCTTTAGGAGGGGCACCGGAAAAACGGCGGCGAAAATAGCCAAGAGTTGTTGAAAAGCGAAACTGAAGCTCGAAACCAATCAACGGTAGCAACAGTGTCAAGAGGAGTTACGCCTGGTCCGAAATTTCCCGAATGTTCATTGGCGTACACAATAAGCATAACTAACAACTTTAATAAAACGCTCGACATGTGAAGTGACGTGTGAATATTACTAATTATATTCTTCATACACATTCAGCTCAGGGCGATTTTCACTTGATTTCAGCGAAAATAACCCTCGAGAAAATGAAAATATTTTTGGAAAAGAGCGATAATCGTCTTTTAAAATGTGAAAACATCCCGCTGAAAGCTACGGATTACACTGTATTTTACTATGTCAAAGCAGTTGCTTGATGGTTTTTGATGTGTCAAAACAGTATTATCAAAATGGACAGATTTGTAAAACATTCGTTTTCTGAAATCTCCAAACATATTGACAAAAATGAGGCTCTTGAACTCTTGACATACAAAAGGTCCAAGCCGTACGTTTGACATTACTTGTTACTTCATAAAATAAAAAATTAGCGACTAGCGAATTAAACACCCAGGATGTCTGCCTATAAATGCACATGACAATGCAACAATATACACGAATTGTTGTATTGTCCATTGTAATACTTTATATTGTCTAAATAAATTAAAACACGAGACAGATTTGTTTTTTCGCATTTCTATTCGATAAATAATCTACGCAATACATTTCCGGAAGTTAAAATAACTAGAAAGTAAATCCCTCAAATTTGTTACCCTTAAAAGAAACTTTCATGCATTTTTATTGTTATAAAGTGCCCTCTAATTCAGGTCGGGCCACTTTTTGTAGCAATAAAAATGCATGCAAGCTGTTTCTAGGACAACAAATTTTCGGAACTGATTTGCGATAATTTTTCATGCCCTTAATATATTACTACAGATAGTTTCCACTAGCCTAAAATAGCTTTTCAATGTATTAAGTATTTAACTCAAATAGGGATGGGCAGACAAGTCTAATGTCAACACACTGTAATTATTGGCGTTTTAAGATCCTTTACAGGTGTAGACAACTATATCAAATTCGGCCTCTCCTATATGGTCGATCCATCTCGTATTACAATATGTATTCGTGATGCAATCAATTTGTCGTAAGAGCTCTTGTGGTCTAGAGGTTTAGATAGTTGGGTCTAACCTGGACGGCACGGGTTCAAACCCCGTTACCTATTTTTATATATTTTTTTAAGATTATGTTTCTTAACATTTTTTTTATTGATTTTGGGTATGTCTTGGGTTAGTTTGGGGTAGCACCTGGTTAGTTTCCTTATCTTGAGCCCCTGTCGCGAGCGAAGCGAGCGGAGGGCTATGCGGATCGACCAATAGGAGAGACCGATTTGGATATAGTCGGTTACGCCTGTAAAGGATCTTTAAGTGCTAATTATTGTAAATATTACTATTTTCCCAATATTAGCTGGTAGTTGTCTGAAACAGCGAAAACAGCAGCCGACAAAACCAAAATGTCTGACTTTTTCGCACAATTTATATTGGCGCACATTTATATTAATAAGAAAAAACATACAATTAATAAGAATGGGGCAGTGAGTTTGATGTATTGTAAGTAGGCACATAAGTCATCAGCTATTACCTGTTTATCTTACAAATTGAAAAGTGACAGTTAACATTTTAATCAATTTAATATAAATCTTGTTATGACGCATTTCTCTCAAGAAGATATTTATATTACTGGAGAAGGGATATTCAGAAAGGAAAATTTGAAAAATATAGGAAAATCACAGTCCACAACTTTAAAATCCGATAGAGACAAAGAAATGCAATCGATAGAAAAGAAGGGGAGTGATAGAGACACTCAACGGAAGAACAAAATGAACATTTGGTATGTTATCTGAAACGGCACATCTATTCGCCTCCGGATAAGGAAAATGTCAAACTTACACTTTTATCCTACAGCAAATAAACTAGTTTTTAAGTTATGAAAATAAATATTGATCTACTTAGACTATTATGGGACTGGCATCAAAGGTTGGGAGAGGATCTGTTCTGTTAGGTAGTAAGCCAGGCCATGCCTATAACTTCTTTTGTATGATCTTTCCTAGATAGACATGACTTCGATAGCTCTCGCTATGTTACAGAGTATTGACACTAATCAGCTAGCGTGTAGCGAATATGTAGTGCTTGTGGTGGTGTACAGATGAATGTGTACTTGAGTGTGTGTGTCAGAGTAGGTTGTGAAACCTAACATAATCGAAGGACACCTTGTAAGTGCTTCCAGGGCGGGAGGGGATCAGCGACTGCCGAAGGATCGGAGCATTAAGTCTTCCAACTCTGTCAAAATAGTTACCTATTAATCTAGAGTTGAAAGACTCGAATGTCTCTAGGCCCGTGTCGCGGTGGAGGATTGATTCTCTCACGTACCTGGGGGCGTCTAGTATGATTCTCAAAACCTTATTTTCAATCCTCTCAATCGTTAAGAGTTGATGGTCATGACAGATGCTCCAAGTGGGGCTCGCATAAGTTAGGACAGAGCGTATGAATGCTTTGTATATTAGTAGCTTGGTACTGAGTTTAAGTTTGCTCTTGGAGTTTAGCAGAGGATATGGAGCCGCTATTTGGCTATTGGCCTTGCTCACAAGTGTTTTGGTATTCTGTGTCCAGTTAAGTCTCCTGTCATATATTAGCCCAAGGTACTTGGCTTGTCTCAGCCAGGTTATTTTTGACCCAGCTAATCTTAGAGTGGTTTCAGGATTGGCAAGACGGGACTTGGAAAAGAACACTGCCTGGGTTTTTCCCGGGTTCAGTTTAATTTTCCAGTCCCGTAACCACTTTTTAAGGACGTTGATGTGCCTCTTAAGTCTTGATATTATGATGCGAGGCTTCCTAGACGCGGCAGTTATTGCCGTATCGTCAGCAAACGGATAGAGTTTGGTGACCGTTGTTCTGGGGATATCGTGCGTAAAAATGTTGTATAAAGCCGGCGACAGCGGCGAGCCCTGGGGGACACCAGAGGTTTTAGCGACGAAATATTTTTCACACTAGACTAGGCGTGAATTCTCGAGTCGAGGAAGAGCCCTTAGGTGGAAAGGATTCAAGAAATAAAGATTTATTGTATTCGACTCGAGAATTGTGCCCTGAGCCCTAAGGTAAAGCACAATTTAAGGTTTAAGGCGATATCTGTGACGGGGATGTGTTTTGCAGGCTGTCTGTAACCGTGTTCTCTCTAACGCCAGGATATAGGCAACCAATTCCAAATAAGTGGTTGCCAAAATTCAGGCAAATTTTTTTGATCTTACCCGGCGGTATGAGGGTAAATCTCAGCAAATGGAACGGATATGTGTAAACCGATTCTAGCCGCTATATTATTGATGTGTAAACATCTTACGCGGCGGTATGAGGGTAAATCTCGGCAAATGGACGGAAATGTGTGGACGGAAACGGATTTTAGACGATAAAAAAGCATATTTTAAATTAAACGAACCGTCAAAAATATTATTCAGATGCCCATACTTTTAAAACAATATTCAATCATGGCCCTCTTCTAAAATTTGCAAAGTATGGTTTTTTAACAAAATGACTTTTCGCTTTAAAATCCATGACAAATTCGTTCGATCCTAAAAAAGTCCAAATTTTCGGATTTTTATACAATTTTGCCATTTAAAATCGCTTTTAAACGGATTTTAGACGATAAAAAAGCATATTATTATTTTAAATTAAATAACTGTCAAAAGTATTATTCAGATGCCCATGCGTCAACAATGTTGTTAATATCCGTGCAACCAACAACAAAAGTAGTGTCGAAAAGAAGATCTTTTCGACACTCCTTCGGATGTCGAAACGACATAATATTTAACGCAAAATGAAGTGAATACTTCTTTAACTGCATGAGTGATTTTTAAGGTCGCGTCACGACACCGCTTGAGATGAAGTATATGACTTAATGTGGCTACGTTTCCACCGAACGAAAAATCCGTGATTTGCCAATCACATCCCTTAGGTATTCTCTCATGAGGATGTATTTATTATCATCTTTATTCTAGCAAATTGACTATTCTGCTCGCCCGGGATCTTTAGACATTTATTTATTTATGTATTTAGACTCTTATAAAACACCAAAGGTAATTACAAAATAAGAGGGTTTACTGAACCTACCACTAATTTTTGAGATTAAACTACCACTAATCCGAACACTATTCTATCAACATTAAAATTTTACATCATAAAATAAACAAAAGAAAACTACTAAGAATTAAGAATAATAAAACAAAATAGATTAGTAAAAAAATTGGGCGAGTCTGCTAGTACTCGAGACACTGATACCTTAGGCCGCGTGACACCTGAATATAGGCAACCACTTATTTGGAATTGGTTGCCTGGCGTTAGAAAGAACACGTTTTACACTAACGGTTACAGACAGCCTGCAATACACATTCCCGTCACAGATACCACCTGACGTGCGTTACATTTGTAACGTTTACATTAGAATGTCTAATATTACACTTCACGCTTAGCCCTCCTCTCGCTTCGCTCGCTACAGGGGCGCAACGAACAAAAACTAACCCAAGGCATGCCCAAAATCAATAAAAAACTTTTTACAAATATAACCTCAATGAATTAAAATATAGGATTAAAAATAACCGTAAAAATCAAGGCGAGCGAAGCCGCGGGTAAAAGCTAAAAGTGATTTATGTTCTTTACTCTTGAAAACATCTGTACAAAATTTCATGATGATCGGAACAGTTTTAATAATACTACTGGCAGCTTCGGAGTGGATTAAATTCACTGCACAAATTCGACAGTTGGTTTAATTTAAAATAATAATATGCTTTTTTATCGTCTAAAATCCGTCTATAAACGATTTTACATGGCAAAATTGTAGCCGTGGCTTCGGACGAATTTGTCGTGGATTTTGAAGCGAAAATTCATTTTAAATTCAACCGTCCATTTAAAAAACCAAACTTTGCAAATTATAGAAGAGGATCATGACTGAATATTGTTTTTCTATTTTGATATCATAAAGAAGTCTTTTCGATACGCAAAGTAGTGTCGAAAAGAAGCTCTTTTCGACAATACTTTTGTTGACTGCTTGCTATGATATCACGGCACATGATATTAACACAGCTTATTCAATAACCAGCTATTCATCTCTATAGAAATCGGAAAGTTGGAGTGTCGGGTACTGCGCATCCTGACAGTGCCCTTAGCGGTTCAGTTTCACGGTCTCGTGATTTTTCAGGCAATGTAATGACACGAAGCGAACTGAATTTTAAATGAATATTCCCTTCAAAATCCACTACAAATTCGCCCGAAGCTACGGCTATTGCCCTAAAAAGACCGGAAATTTCGGATTTTTATACAATTTTGCCATTTAAAATCTTTTTCAAACGGATTTTAGATGATAAAACATCGTATTTTAAATTAAACGAACTGTCAAAAGTATTATTCAGATGCCCAGACGTTTAGAAAAATATTAACTCATGGGCCTCTTCTAAAATTTTCACTTGACTTTCCCAAATCAAAGGATGCCGCCGCAAGATGAGTAGCTGGTTATTGAATAAGCTGTGATATTAACAAAATTGTTCAATGTCAAAGGGCACTAGCAAAAATTTCGACACCATTTTGAATGGGATTCCTAATAATACAGACGTCAAAAGTGACAAGATGGTCGTCCAACTTTTGATCGCGACTTGAATAAATTAATGTGTTTCATTAAAAAACGTCCAAAATAGCAAAAAAATAGTATAAAATATACGTTTTAAAAGACTTTTAGCGCACTCGCACGTTAGGAAACTCCCCGCAAGCGCGTCGTTTCCTAATTTCGTGCTCGTGCGATAAAATCTGGTCTTTTAAAACTAGTATCTTAATAAACTATTTAAAAGGCTGGGCATCTGAATAATACTTTTGACGGTTCGTTTAATTTAAAATAAGCTTTTTTATCGTCTAAATCCGTTTAAAACCGATTTTAAATAGCAAAATTGTATAAAAATCCTTCACGGCCGTCATGGATTAGCTTGCTCCTCAATGCGACGGCTTATAATGTCACAATAGGTTAACACATTTCGGTCCCCCCTTTTCCGTCCCATTTGCCGAGATCACCCTCATACCGAAGCGTAAGATGTTTACACATCAAAAATAGATATTTGGTAAAGAGTTCATTGACCATAGGCCACTTCCAATTTGACCAAATGAAATAAGTTGCTTCATTTTATTAGGACAGGTATTGAAAATATCTATATCATACTTAAGAATAGCCGCAGCGCACTCCTGTAACAATCTCTTAAGGGGGGAGAGACTTAATGGATTTGTATAGAACAATACTGGATTATTATTTCTTAAACCAATCTTAGGGACTATAAACCTAATCTTTTTAATGAGAGAAAATCCTTTGTACTTACTATTATTAACTACATGATAAACAAAAAGAACAGAGGTGGCTGTTCTTCTATCACTCAATCTTCCAATATTGAAGGTTTTCAACATACTAGCATATGAGATCATGTAAGGGTAAATATTGCTTTTCTTGAAGTAAAGATATCGTAAAAACCTTTTCTGAACTTTTTCTAGCATATCACACACAACTTCAGCTTTTGGAGCCCGAATTACGGATACATACTCTAAATGCGGTGCTACTAACGCATTATAGAGTTTTATAACACAATTTTTACTAAAATCTTTTGTATTTCTTATTATAAGCCCTAGTGCCCTATATGCTTTATTAACTATTTGTTGACAATGCATATTAAATTTCAAACCACTCTGAAAGCAAACCTCTAGGTCTCTAAAAATATTTTCTCTGTTTAACACAGTCCTATCAATCCGATATTCATTACGTCAATTATGAAGGGACATTTTGTTATCACTGAACTATTAAAAACCAGATCTATATCATACAAGATACATACAAATATTTAAAACAATATGAATGAAACTGAATACAGAGATTGAAAAGTAGGAAGAAAACTTAAATTATATGCAAATATGGACATAATACATATGAGATGAGAATATACACATTTAAACATTTATGTACATGTTGCGTAGGTATATTATGAACGTATGTACGCGCAATATGTATATGTAATTACATACACTTAGTACAAGCATATTATGTACATACACACATATTATGTGTATGTACATAATATGCTTGTACTAAGTGTATGTAATTACATATACATATTGTGCGTACATGTGTATATTCTCATCTTTACGTTTTAAATAGTCACTTATCAGTTTTTATCGCACTTCGTTCTGCCACATGTTTCGATTCCTACTGACCCACTCGAATCGATCGACACAGCGTTGCTAAGAATCAGACTCAACCAGTCCTCCTTGAAATATTTGGACTTATCGAAGTTCCTCCTCCAGAATATTTCGTCTTATCGCGAAATTCGTCTTATCGAAGTTCGACTTATCAAGACCAAAATACATTTATTTTCCAGACTTAAAGCAATGATTTGAAGGATCAGTTCGAGTTATCAAAAATTCGAGTTATCGAGGTTCGACTTATCGAAGTTCGACTGTAGTATTATAAAATACACGTTTTAAAAGACTTTTAGCGCACTTGCACGTTAGGAAACTCCTTGCAAGCGGGTCGTTTCCTAATTTCGTGCTCCTGCGATAAAATCTGGTCTTTTAAAACTAGTATCTCAATATACTATTTAAAAGGCTGAGCATCTGAATAATACTTTTGACGGTTCGTTTAATTTAAAATAAGCTTTTTTATCGTCTAAAATTCGTTTAAAACTGATTTTAAATGGCAAAATTGTATAAAAATCCTTCACGTCCGTCATGGATTAGCTTGCTCCTCAATGCGACGGCTTATAATGTCACAATCGGTTAACACATTTCAGTCCCCCCATTTCCATCATATTTGCCGAGATTACCCTCATAACGAAGCGTAAGCTGTTTACACATCAAAAATAGATATTTGGTAAAGAATTCATTGACCATAGGCCACTTCAAATTTGACCAAATAAAATAAGTTGCTTAATTTCATTAGGACAGGTATTGAAAATATCTATATCATACTTAAGAATAGCCGCAGCGCACTCCGGTAACAATCTGTTAAGGGGGGGGCGGGGAGACTTAATGGATTTGTATAGAACAATACTGGATTATTATTTCTTAAACCAATCTTAGGGACTCTAAATCTAATCTTCTTAATGAGAGAAAAGCCTTTGTACTTAATATTATTAACTACATGATAAACAAAAAGAACAGAGGTGGCTGTTCTTCTATCCCTCAATCTTTCAATATTGAAGGTTTTCAACATACTAGCATATGAGATCATGTAAGGGTAAATATTGCTTTTCGTGAAGTAAAGATATCGTAAAAACCTTTTCTGAACTTTTTCTAGCATCTCACACACAACTTCAGCTTTTAGATCCCGAATTACGGATACATACTCTAAATGCGGTGTTACTAACGAATTATAGAGTTTTATAACACAATTTTT
>MU182253.1:69906-121195 GCA_016904865.1 Pissodes strobi
GCATATTAAATTTCAAACCACTCTGAAAGCAAACCTCTAGGTCTCTACAAATATTTTCTCTGTTTAACACAGTCCTATCAATCCGATATTTATTACGACAATTATGAAGGGACATTTTGTTATCACTGAACTATTAAAAACCAGATCTATATCATTTTATAGCAATTGACAGTCGTCCATACCTGTGACACTTTTAAAAAATTTAGAATCATCTGCAAATAAGAGGCTTTCACATGATTGGAGGCTTGGTAGGTTATCTATAAAAATTACAAACAATAGGGGTCCAACGTTACTTCGCTGAGGCACCCCAGATGTAGCGATAAATAAGGCTTTTGGAGTACTGATTTCCAATTTTAACACTTTATTCCCTATTAGATAAATATGTCTAAAGATATACATGCGTTATTTGAAAAATTAAATTTACTTAGTTTATCCACAAGAACACAATGGTCAACTCTATCGAATACCTTTGCCCAATCATTATAACATCAAGTCGATGGCCACCATTTATAGCCTCTGCTGCTGTCTCTGTTAGTGTACTTAAATTATGGCATTATGGACATGATGACGCTCCCAGGATCAAAACATTCCGGAGGTTAACTCCACGGCCATTCGGATATACGGGCACCGTGTGGCCTTGGCGGCCGTTCATGCAACGTTTCACAGTGAGCAAGAATAGCGAACCAATTTAGAATAGATTTCTGCAACATATGAGGCCAAAATACAAACATTTAATCGGGACACCAACATCTACAAACAAATAGACCACACATACTGGCCCTCCCTTATAGAAACACAAGTATGTTCTATAACAATAACAGTAAACTACCTCTATCTCGGTTACGACTTACACTTATATAACACTGGAATATGCCTTTATGTGCGAAACGACCTTTCGTGTGACCACGAGGAAACACTCGAACCGAGCAACCTAGACGTCGTGTGGCTTAAGTTCACTGCCAGGGTATTATCGAAGTTCATATGCTGTCTCTATCGCCCTCTGAGCGATAGAGCCTACCAAAGCATTTTTACAACACTAGCTACCACTTTTGATTCTATATAGGTTGACCACCCCAATTCAGAAATAATCGTTCTAGGAGATTTCAATGCCTATATAATACCAACTTGTTCAAACATCACAACAAGACCAACAACGAAGGTAGAGAAGCTGAAGCATTTGCCATCAGCTGCGGGCGTACTCAACTTGTAGATCAACCAACTCGGATCTCAGAGAGGGGCGAATTTTCCACACTCCTGGATCTTTTTCTAACCACACATTCTGATCAGTCCAAAATTACAGTTGGTCCGCCATTAGGTACTTCCGACCACAAACTTATTACAACGGTTTGTGACCTGCCACTCCTACACAAGAATCCACAATTGCCTCATAAAATCTGGCGTTCCAATGATGCAAACTGGGGGGATCAAAGAGAGCTCTACCAAGATTTTCCTTAGATCGACGTGGGCTTTGGCCCGTTGGTCTGTTGCGAAGAGGTTACGCCAGTAATCGCCTCAGGAATGGAAGTATACATCTCAAATGCCATCAAGTTAAAGGAAAGCCCTGGTTAGACAGAAGATAAGAAAGAGCCGTAGGTAGGAAACAACAAGCCTACAAGTACTGGCAGCAAAATCAGAACGCTGAAAGTCGCAGTTATTTTACCGAAGCGAGAAACGAATGCAAGCGTGTGATTGACGAAAGTAATGAGAAAAACAAGAACCAGGAATAAACTTTTGCAATGCCCCAGTTGCTCCAGGAATGTCTGGCCTATTGCAAAGGCAGTAAGTAATAACTTTACAAAATCGTCTCTCCCACCTTTGACGGTCACGGCGACTACAGCTAAGGAAAAAGCAAACATGCTGTTGAAATACCTGCCATCGTGTTAATGAACTGCGCCAACGAACTAACACTCATTTTTTCCAGACTTTTTCTCTGTCTTGCCGAAAAGGGATTTACCCACCTTCTTGGAAAGTTGCTCGAATGCAACCTGTACCAAAAAAGGCAAGAAAACCACGACATCAAACTCTCGTCCAATTGGCTTGCTTCCAATAATCTCTAAAGGCATGAAACCTGTAGTCAATCAGCAACTACTCAAGTACCTCGAGAGCAACAGAATAATTAGGGATTACCAATACGGTTTCCTCAAACAGAGATAGAGAGGAGATATAATGGCCTATGTCACTCATATATGGAGTAGAGCAATTGAGAACTACGGAGAATCTCGAACAATTGCGTTGAATATTTCGAAGGCATTCGACATAGTTTGTCATGACGGATTATTGCTCAACAATCTGCCGTCCTTTGAACTGCCAGCGTCTCTCTACAGCTTGCTTGCCAGTTTCCTTAAGAACCGATATCTGCACGTTGCAGTTGATGGACACATCTCAGACACATTCACCATTAATGCGGGAGTGCCCCAGGGCGCAATACTTTTGTCAACTCTGTTCCTCATCTATTTAATGACCTGCTAAACGAAACCAATAATCCTGTTTACTGTTTTGCACATGACAGTAAGTACCCTTGTTTTGCAATTTAGATCAGAAACCCCTTCTTTCATAATACCTCTCTAAAAACTATCATTTTCGACGTCTCTGTAGAGCACGGGAAAAATTTTCCCGCTCCCTAATTTTAAGTGTTAACTTTGCAGTTATTTAGTCACAGAAAAAGCATAAAGTATAATAAATTGGGTTAAAATTATACAGCGATGCAGTCTACAAGATTAATTTAGTACATTTTAGCGTTAATAGTCTAAGTTTAAGTAAAATTAGTTTATTTATTCTGACCTTACTTGTCACAAATACCTCAAAATTAGCTGCCTATTCAATTAGAATAAAGCATACAAACATATTTCCATAACAACGCTTGATGAATATTATAGATAAATCTGTGTCTTGCTTGTCTTGCAAGTTTGACATTTGCTTACATTTTAATACAAAGACGTCTTTTTGTGATGGAAGAGTTGCGTTGCGATTTTAAAACGCTTTCAGTATTTACGTCACTGACGTTTACTGTTCGCGAAAATGCAAGTTTTTGAAATCGCGACGTAGAACCCAAACCTGTCACCTGTCAGCAGTTTGTAGGTTTTGCTTTGTGATTTTTTAAAGTTTACTTCTTATATTTCTGAGTTTTTTGCTAGAGCGTGTGTGTCTTTTTACATTGGAAATTATCGCGAATCACATGAAAATGTTATTATTAGCCGATAGTTTTAAACCAGAGAAAAATGTTTTGCATACGCTACATTGGTTCAATCGTTCAATAGAGGAAACGCTACTAGCAATATATTTTACCAATTGCTGCTATTTAAACAAACCGAGCATTACCGCTTGCACCGCCGTTTCCATATCCATTTCTAATTGGAAATCTCCCAGGTTAACCTGCACCATCCCACTATTATTCATTTCTTTACAACATCGGTTAGTAGAAATAAAATAATAAACATTCAAAAGGATAACGAAACGAACGACTTTTTTAAAAATATCAGGTTTGTTCTAGCAGCGATTTCAAACGGTTTCAAATCATCCGGAGTTTGCCCATAACGATATAAGCGTCGCTTATGTCGCTATGCGCAAACTCCGGATGGTTTGGAACCGTTTGAAAACGCTGCTAGAACAAACCTATAATATTCTTCTATGACAAGTTGACATATGCGTTCAACCTCACCCCAATATCAAAATGCTTTCGAAACGTTCTCCACCTGGGTTTTAAAATGTAATGAAACGCTTTCTTACATGACGTCGCCGTTTCGACGCATAAATGAAACATATATCAAGATTTCGAAACAGTTTCGAAATCTTCGACCGCAAAAAGACGTCTCAAAATGTATTATGACATGATTTAGGATACGTAAAATTATAATAATTTTATGTTTATGTTTTGATTTCAGGGAGGTATTATGTAAAATATCGTTCATTACACGTCCAGAAACAGCTTTTCCTGTGCTTGCACGACTTCCGGTGTTCGGCTACGCCTCATGCCAGAAACTGTCGTGGGCTCACCGGAAAATGGAACACGCTATTCCAGCGACTGAGATTTATCACTGTAAATAGGGACAGATTAGAACAATTAATCAAGTTCTGAAGAAAAATGGAACTTGGGGCGACAGAAATTTGGTCCAATTAATGCTGCAAAAACCCAAGTAGCCACGTTTACCAAGAAAGCCAATACGGCGTGCCCTGACATTATTATGGCGGGATCGATAATTCCTTCATCCTCGTCAATGGGAGTACTGGGTGTCTAGGTCAACAGCAATTTGTCCTGGCATGATCACGTTGCTAACATCGCAAAATCAGCTTCGCAAAAGCTTGGTGCGCTATTTCGCAACAAAAAACTATATACACCGCCGCAGTTACTCTTGCTCTACAAAGCGCAAATAAGACCGTACTTACAGTATTGCTCACACATCTGGGGTGCCGCACCTAAGAGCACCCTAAATCTGCTGGATTTCATTCAGAAGAGAGCTGTGCTTCTCGTCGGTGACCCGGAGTTGACCCGGGATCTAAATAGTCTGGAACACCGCAGACATGTCGCCGAGATGTCCTTGTTTTATAGATATTTTCACGGCAGATGTTCCCGCGATTTGACCCGGATCATCCCGCCCTCAGCAGCGCCTGTCAGACAGTCACGACAGACAGCTAGAGCCTAGCGCGCACCCGTTCGTCGTACAGCTGGAAACACCTGGAACGTCGCTTTACAAGGACTCCTTTGTCTGGTGCACTGCATCACTCCCAGGACATGTGTATCCCCTTAATTACAACCTGCAACTATTTAAGAACCGTGTCAATCAACATCTTCGCACATACACCGCTGGTCAAGTATCATAGGATCTCCCTTTAGTGTGTGTGCCACTGTAATAAAAGAGTCATAGTTGACCTGTCTGAAGTGTCCCAGACGAACTAAAAGCCAGTGTCATTGTCCCAATACCTAAAGTAAAAAATCTGTCGGTGCCTTCTTAATTTAGACCTATAAACTTATTACTTAGTATTGATAAAATTTTGGAAACGATAGTACGTGAACAATTTCGAAGCTACTTTGAAAATAGTTATTTGTGTATTTAGAGCGCAAAGTAACGGATTGCCGCTTGAGAACGAATGGTACTGCGCGACGAGTACCGGAGCGCAGTAATCTTTCGAAAACGGCAATCTTATTTTGCGCTCGAAGAGCACACAGAACTTTTTCTAAAGCCCCATTTTTAAAAATTAAATGCACATTTTTCTCTATACTTATTCTGAAATTTGCATATCTATGACTGTCAGTTTTGACATATTATTCGGGCATGTCTAGAACGTGAGTGCCAGCAACAACTGTAATAAACGCACCACTGTCATTTATTTAGTTTCGATTGCCATGACTATTCATAGCATACTCGGCGGAAGAAGTGAGAATTTTCTTTTCCATGTTCGCGCTAGAGCGCAAAATAAAGATCCGCGGCATTCGTCGATTTTGCGATTTCATTTCAATTTAATAATTAGTTGTTTTACGCGCGGCTATAGGAAAAAAAAAACAATTTATTAAGTGAAAAACAGTCTGGGTTTCGGGAACGACATTCCTGATTCGGCTCTTCAGGGCGTGTGCGCCAAATGGAATCAGGGTGTTAATGAGGGGAAAATAGTGCTCAGCGCGTTTATTGACCTTCAGCGTGCTTTCGAAATAATCGATTGCAGTATTCTGATAAAGAAACTGCAAAATTATGGCGTTTCCGGCATACGCCTAAAATGGGTTAAGAAGTAAGCGGCATGTCACATTGTACAAAAATTAAGACTAAACTTTCTGGTAAAGTTGACAATGATTCGGGGGTCCCAAAGGGAGTGTTCTGGGTTCCTTACCATTCATTATTTTCGATAATGAGGTTAATAGCATTTTAGATAAAGCGTATGTGAGCCGCTTTGCGGATGATACGCTTATTTCAGTGACTGGCAGTGACTATGAGGTTGTTGTGGATACAATGAACTCGGAACTTAAAAACCTGTTTAATTGGTTATGTGTGAATAAACTGAAAGTGAATGCTAGTAAATCCAATGTTATGGTTTTTGGGACAAAGACTAAATGTAAAGCTTTCTTATACTTAAACTATGCTATCAAAATAAATATGTACCTATTGTGTATGATACTAATATTAAATACTTAGGTGTAATCCTAGCCTAACAATTGAACTTTTCAGATCATGTTAACTATATGTGTAAAAAAATATTTTTATACAATTTTGACATTTAAAATCGTTTTCAAACGGATTTTAGACGATAAAACATCATATTTTAAATTAAACGAACTGTCAAAAGTATTATTCAGATGCCCAGACGTTTAGAAAAATATTAACTCATGGCCCTCTTCTAAAATTTTCACTTGACTTTCCCAAATCAAAGGATGCCGCCGCAAGATGAGTAGCTGGTTATTGAATAAGCTGTGGCTATAATTTACAAAATTAGAAATGGACAGTTACCCGCCCTCTTTGATCAATTTCTTGTGTCTAGAACACAAATGCGCCAATATAATGTTCGAAACAAGGCAAATTACATCATTTTCCGTTAGATCTGCGGCGTTGCAGAAACAGGTATTTAATGATGGACTAAACCTTCAATGCTTTGCTGGAAGAGGTAATACTACACATTTTTAGGAAGACAGGGAAAAACTTATATTTTAACCGCGATATATAGACTTTTTTTATGTCAATTAATATGTGAAATTTATTGTAAACATTTTGTACCTAGCAAATGCTAAATAAATAAGTAAATCACATGTGACACTTCATGTTATCAGCAGTTTATTAAAGTAGGATATTTACCCGTACGCCCATGGATTCTGGCATATCTTGGTTGCTATTTTCAAAGGTCGGCTATCTTCGTGGATGATCCCGACGGAAGCCTCAGGGATTTGAAACAAATGCCGGCCGCTGAACCGGCTAGATTCAGATTCAGTTGATTCCACTGGATTTTATTAAGGCCAGTTTGACGCGTAGCTTGAAAGGGTAAAGAGGGTCTTTGTCGCTCAACAAGATTTTTTACGATTTTTTTTAGAGACTTGAATTTTTCCTCTTTTATAACTTAAAATGGTGTACGTAATGAGAGGATGTTTCTCTTTGGTGTAGTGTGAGTTGACTTTATTTGATTTGGATGCTTTTGCGGCTAATTAAGATGTATGTGGCCAAAAGTGTTTTGATTTTCTCTTTGACACTAGGTGAGTTTACTTATTTGTTTATATTGAGAATTAAAGTTTCATTCATGTTTTGAATCAACGCGATAAGACTTTATATAGATGTTTGCAATATTTTCGCATATTATTTTTCTTTTTAATAAATCGTAAGGTAAATGTTGTTTTAATAAATCACCTTTCCAGTTTGTGCCACATTACGTACACAGATCCGATACATACTTGGTTTAATTAAAAAAATTGTAAATGTAACTCTTGGTAACTACCCAGAAGATAACTGTCAAAGAAACGAAACATTGTATAAACAATGGCAACTAAGCTATTTACATTTGTCTTTATAAGAACAATGGTATTTTTCTCCGATTGACAGCAAATATTAATTTTGCAGACACATATCAATCAGCAAAGTATTACTTTGAGTGCCTTGGCAGCAAAGTAAGTACTTTCCTGCCTAGGCAGCAAAATGATTAGTCTCCATGGGAATAAAACGTTTGACATAAGTTGTCGTTGTCAAACTATTATTATGGACATATACGTTTCGATAGCGACCAACCGTTCCAACAATTGCGATTTCTATCAAATTTTGTTTTAATTTATCACTACAGGAAAAATAAAAAGATTGTGGGAATTTTAATAATTTGCAAATATACAATATACATATATCATTATAAACAATCGGAGAAAAAATTATATGTTCAACTCGGTAGCAAAGTAGATTGACTGCCTTAGCTGAATTCCTAGGCCTCGCTATACGCACGGCTGTGAACTATCAGCCGCGGCAGTCGATCTATAACTTTGCTGCCTAGTAAAACAAATAATTATTATGTCCTTAGTAAAATTATCAAGAGGCATAGATAGGTATATCCTCGGGTATATCGGCCCTTAAGGCCGATCAAGGCACAAAGCACCGATCATAATCTACGATTTAAAATTAGCACAAAGTGCTAATGCGCGCTTAAACATCTCATAAAAATAAAAAAATTTTACTTTAGCTAAGTACCTACTTAACTGAAGTTTCGAATTAGGTAAATTTGAAATTGGTGCTTAGGTATAATGTCACATAATCCCGAGCATAATCCCTTCGACCCCCTACACAGCATTAAGTTGTGAAATGTGAGAAGCTAGAATCCTTTTTTCAATAAGTAGGTATATCAAGTTTTTAATAATTTGTGAGAAAAATAATAAAAACAACATGTTTTTGTTTTCTTTAATAATTTTGTGGGTTCATTTTCAAATGGACTTTAAAATCCAATACCTAGATGAATACCACTTCTTCATGGCAACATTTTCAAAAATACCTGTACAATGTTACCTATTTACATTTTACAACCGAACAATTGACACCTTGATTTTGACTGTACTTTAGTACTTTGACATGACTTCAATCTAGCCGGACCGTTCAACTTTTTAGCCCGCAGTTCCGCATGCGCATGATGTGGCAGGTGATTCAAATTTGTATGTTTTAACAATAACGCCAACGTTATTATTGTAACATGTTTTGAATGGTGGACAGTGGAATATGTAGGTATATCAACTATAATACGGTCGTTAACCCTTAACCCATTTTTTTTATCATTAAACTAATATTTCACTTCACGCATGGCCCTCCGCTCGCTCCGGGGGTGCAACCAAACAAAACTAACCAAAATCAAGAAAACAAAATGAGCGAGTCTGCTAGTACTCGAGACACTGATGTGTAAACATATCCTATATCGAGATCATCGACATGAAAATCTAATGCCACCTTAGGCCGCGTGATACCTGAATATAGGCAACCACTTATTTGGAATTGGTTGCCTGGCGTTGGAAAGAACACGTTTTACACTAGCGGTTACAGACAGCCTGCAAAACACATTCCCGTCACAGATACCGCCTGACGAGCCGCCTGACGTGCGTTACTGTAACGTTTACTTTAGAATGTCTAATATTACACTTCACGCATGTTGCATGCAAGGCATGTCCAAGACAAAAAAAAACTTTTTACAAATATAACCTCAAGGAATTAAAAAATAGGATTAAAACTAACCGTAAAAATCAAGGCGATCGAAGCCGCGGGTACTATACTCTTGAAAATATCTGTACAAAATTCCATGATGATCGGAACAGTTTATGCGTGAAAGCGTAAGAAACAAACAAACACATTCGCATTTGTAATATTAGTTAGGATTCTTTAATAATACTTACTGGTAGCTTCGGAGTGGATTAATTCACTGCACAAATTCGACACGAAAATCTACAAAGCTTATTCTTTTACCAGCTACTCATCTTGGGCCGACATCCTTTGATTTGGGAAAGTCAATAACCAAATTTTGCAAATTTTAGAAGAGGGCTATGACCGAGGCTACGACTCAATATTGTTTTAAACGTCTGGGCATCTGAATGATACTTTTGACAGTTCGTTTAATTTAAAATAATAATATGCTTTTTTGTCATCTAAAATCCGTTTAAAAACGATTTTAAATGGCAAAATTGTATAAAAATCCGAAAATTCGGACTTTTTAGGACGATAGCCGTGGCTTCGGACGAATTTGTAGTGGATTTTGAAGCGAAAATTCATTTTAAATTCAACCGTCCATTAAAAAAAAACAAACTTTGCAAATTATAGAAGAAGGCCATGACTGAATATTGTTTTAAAAGCCTGGGCATCTGAATAATACTTTTGACGGTTCGTTTAATTTAAAATATGCTTTTTTATCGTCTAAAATCCGTTTAAAACTGATTTTAAATGGCAAAATTTTATAAAAATCCTTCACGGCCGACCTCGATTAGCTTGCTACTCAATGCGTCGGCTTATAATGTCACAATCGGTTTACAATTTTCCGTCCCCCCATTTCCGTTCCATTTGACGACATTTACCCATACCGCCGCGTAAGATGTTTACACATACAAAATTAAGAAATACAGTATACAGTATGACAATGGAATCTTACATCTTTTCTAACAACGATTCGATCTTTTCTAACAACGATTCACAGTTAGTATTTGTTATTTTACCTTAAATCCCATCGGAGAGCAACAGTAACATATTCAATTTAATTGGCTAGTTCTTGAAAGCGCGACTTGAGTCGCCGTAATCGCAGCCACTGCGGGTTGAAAAGTTGAACGATCCGGCTAGATGCAAATACATAATGGCATAACATGTCAATAATTGACATTGACAAGCCATTCAGGATCATATAGTGTGGCCCTAGCTTCGACTCTAATCGCTCCATTTCAGGATCTCAAAAACAAACGCAGCTATTATTTTAATAATAATAATAATAAACTGGCATAGGTACCTATATTTATAATTAATTAATACGGCCCATGTACGGACACCGGACACCGAACATTTTCGAATTTCAAAATTATGTTTTCATGTCCTGCTGCCCTGCTTGGTCTAGAACGAGGTCTAGAACTAAAACTTACAAAATGTCATTTGAATCGGTAGCATACAGGACGAGTTAGGATAACGAAAAATATAAAAGATGACGTACACCCTCGCCGTACACCTAAGTATCTATATTTTTGATGTTAGGGCAAGAGCCTCGGCAAAAGCTTATTATGGAAAGTTATTTACTATTAAATGTACGCTATAATATGAAATTATAGCTCTCTATTTTGAACTTTACTATTTTCAAATTTGTATTGCTTTTTCCAAATAATAAAATTTTTACCTTAATAACCAAGTTCACAATGTCAAAAAATACATGTCATACCTTGTGTCATACGAATCGCGCGTGTAGGTGAATGTGGTTATTAAGGTAAGCATTAAATTAAAATTATTGGGAAAAGTGACAAAGTTTTGAAAAACAATAAAGTTCAATTTAAAAAGCTGTAATTTACGAAAGCGTAGAGCTGCCCTCGGAACTGCCATGCCAACATTGAAAATTATTTTCAGGAAAATTGACTTTTTCTGTCAATTTACACTTTTTCTGTCAATTTACACTTTTTCTGTCTATTGACACTTTTTCTGTCAATTTACACTTTTTCTGCCAATTGGCACTTTTTCTGTCAATTTACACTTTTTCTGTCAATTGACACTTCTGTCAATTTACACTTGTTCTGTCAATTTACACCTTTTCTGTCAATTGACACTTTTTCTGACAATTTACACTTTTTCTGTCAATGGACACTTTTTCTGTCAATTTACACTTTTTCTGTCAATTTACATTTTTTCTGTCAATTTAAGATTGTTTACCATTCGTGTCTAGGCACACCAATTTTGAGGCTTCACGCATGCGTACGTGTTAATTCAAATAATTTTCAAAGTTGTTTTATTCTTGATTTTGGGCATGCCTTGGGCAGTAAAGTTTGGGTTAGTCTTGTTGGGTTGCGCCCCCGGAGCGAGCGAACGGAGGGCCATGCGTGAATTGATATATTAGAACGGTAACACTGCATGGCTGCCAAGCGCCAAGGCAATTTTCACTTTTCGGACCTGAGCGTTTGACAGCAGCGAAGTGATCGTTCTAATATATCACTTCAAGCATGGCCACTTCGCTCGCTCCAAAGGCGCAACCCAACAAGACTAGCCCAAGGCATGCCCAAAATCAAGAATAAAACAATTTTGAAAAAATACCTATGCGATTTAGCACGTACGCATGCGTGAAGCCTCAAAATTGGTGTGCCTAGACGCTAAAGGTAGAAAATCTTAAATTGACAGAAAAAGTGTAAATTGACAGAAAAAGTGTCAACTGACAGAAAAAGTGTGAATTGACAGAAAAAGTGTCAATTGACAGAAAAAGTGTCAGTTGACAGAAAAAGTGTCAATTTAAAGAAAAAGGGTCAATTGACAGAAAAAGTGGAAGTTGAGAGAAAAAGTGTCAATTTTCCTGAAAAAATTTTTCAATGTTGGCAGGGCAGCTCTACGCTTTCGTAGTAATTTCATATCAAAGCCCAAATTTTAATTGTGAACCGAATGAAGAACTCTTCTTACTTAATAGGCTTTTACTCGAGCTTTTACTCTAGTTCAAAAATAAAGGTGCTTTACTCTTAGACATTTTTAATCTTTTTCGTTTTAACTTATAATGTCGATTCGAGTTAAATTTGGTATACTTTTCGACCAAGCCGCGACTCCAAAGTAACATTTTTTCTAGGTTCTTCAATATTTTAATACTTTAATCGATTCCGAGGTCGATTCATTAGACATCTTACTGCCTGTACTTTAATGAGTTCCATTATGATACAAATTTTCATTATTTTGCAAGTTTATAACCGAGTTTATAACCAATCAAAATACAGTATCATAATCACATTAATATTCGATCCCATTTACATAATGGATTACTTTATGCCCGTGCGGGCATAAAGTCCACTTAATGGCCCGTGCGGGCATAAAGTACACTTTATGGACTCAAATAATTGAATTGAATTCGTATTTTTTAAAATATTTACATATTGTGAATGTAATAACGAACCAGTATGACATAGAAGTTTGTATGCACCACGGGTATTAATAGATGTGTACGCCCTCGGGCGACTTATAAACCCTCTGGCCAGAGGCCCTCGGGTTTGTAACATTGTCGCCTTCAGGGCATAAACATCTACTTAATACCCTTGGTACATAAATAACTATTAGAGTAAGTACTTATGTCTCATTAATATTATGGCTGGTCGCACCGAGGAGCGGCTCATTCCCGAAATCGCTGTACATTTCCTTTCGAAATCCCGCGAAGTCCTTCCGAAATTCATCATAAATCGATTTGAAATCCCGAAATTCTATCCGAAATCCGTTAAGACGGAGTTTTATCCACAATACCGAAACAGTGCATTTTGCCGAAGGTTCCAAACCCCAACATAGGCGAAATCCGTTCAAAATCTCGAACTCGCATCCGAAATCCCAATGAATTTCTCGAAATCCTTAGTGTTATTGCTTAGTAGTATTGCCTCGAAAACAAGTTGATAAGGACCTAATTCCGAGTTTCATATCTTAATAATTATTTAAATCTTATAACCAATTTTTGAATTTATCTGTCAATTAGGCCAAAACGGTAAGTCAGATACCCGTACCACGGCTTATGTGTACTAAGCTTAAGCTATGACCGTACTATGTTATATAATTGAAATTGCTATTAAAGTGGCTATTCAAAAATACAAATAGTAACAGTTTGCGAACCTTGGCAACACTGCCTAGTTTTATGTTGAATTTTAAATTGGAACATTGACCGATCAAAAGCACTATCGTGTAGAAACGAATAGGCATATAAAATTTTTAAAAGTCAATCAGCGTCATATCCATGGCGGTTAAATAATTGCATCAATGCTGAAGATAATCGCTAAGTTCGAAGCGGTGAATCACACGCCCATGTTCATATAATATATCGTTGAATTTGTCTTTGAAAGGGCTATTCACAAATATAATAAAATATAATTACCCTGTATTTTACCCATTGCCCACCCTGTATATAAAGTGACGATGAAAAAAAAAATGAAGATCATTTTACTAGGAACAACTTTTGTATTTAATTTTTTTTTTGCAACCCCCGTAGTTTTCGAGATAAGGTATAGGTCCCTCTTAAACAGGCTACCCTGTGCATAGTTTAAAATGAGCCTTAAACGACCGAAGGAACACAAACGGCAGATGAAAATTATCTCGAAAATTATAGACTCAAAGTTATGGGGATTTTGGAAATTCAAAAGAATGTTAAGTATACTGAAACCGAGACTGAAACAAATCGGCAAATAAACCAGGTCTGTATTTAAAAAATATTAAATCCTAATTGCATTTAAGGTACATCGTAAGTGCTATTTATTTAATGCTAATTATATAAATATGTGAATGTATCAAACATTAAAAGCTATGTCTTGCTTTATTATTTTATATTCCATGTGCCAAATTTAATGCAATTGTTTAAGCCCGGTCAAAGCAAAACCTACTTAGATTAACAGTGAAAAGAAATTAAGCTTTGCTTTATCCGAAGTCAGTTCGTTACTGATTGCGAATATACCCGGTATGATACATTTCTCGTTAGAAGGAACCGACAAAAATTACAAAAACTATGCCATAGAATCAATGAATTAAACACATTATTTTTACACCTACCGTTTTCTTTCTAACACATTACCTACTTAATTGTTATGGAGCGATGTTTCTCGTTTATTTCAGATGGTTTTAAAGACACATTATATTCAAAATCAATAACGAGCGGACCATCGGATAAATGGGCCATATACCAATAAAAAAAAACAAGTTGATATTTTTGCGATGCTGTAAAAATGTGTTTGTTTGTTTTGGCATTTCAGGAAAAATCCTACGATTTTTGTATTTAAATTTTTTTAATGAATATCTTAAAATAATCTTTCTAGGTAGGGGAGTAATAATAAAAAGTACGCAAAAACCCCGTACAGAGCCCTGTATCTACTAGGCGCTAGGAGAGATTTCCGGATTTACCATATTTATCTTTCAAATTTAATAAATGTATACCGAACACACCCTGTACATTGCAATCGCAAAATTACCTCAGGCAACCGAAACCGAGAGATCCGCGTAGGCCATGCCCTGGAGAGCAAGCAGACAAACCGGCCGACTCGTTTCTTGCGCTCATTTGTTTGTCTGCCAAGTTGAAATATCATGGCACATGCGATGCGAAAATGCTAATGAATGGCCGCCCGCGTTTTTTCCTTTTGTTTGTTAGCATTGTTTTTGTTTTTTCGTTTGGAATTCTTCGCTGCTTTTCCTTGGAATGTTCTATAGGAAAGTGGTATGTAGCTGTAGGCTGTAGGTAATTACAAACACTTATGCGAAGAAAGTAGAGGTGGATAAGTAGCATCTAGCATCCTAACATGGCATATTTTTGATGTGGAAACATCTTACACGGCGGTATAAGGGTAAACCCGGCAAATGGGACGGAAATGTGCAAGCGGATATGACATCATACCCATCCGCAGTGATTAGGTTTTTTCTAACACGAGAATATAGGCAACCAATTCCAAATAAGTATTTGCGTATATTCAGGCGTCACGCGGCCTAAGGTAGCATTAGATTTTCATGTCGATGATGTCGATATAAGATATGTTTACACATCAGTGTCTCGAGTACTAGCCACCGATCTTCAAGATCGGTGGTACTAGCAGACTCGCTCAAATTTGTTTTGCTAATTTTTTTAGTTAGTGTCAGTTTGTTGCTCGGTCGTTTATGTGCAAAATAATAAAATCTAATTTTTGGCATCGCTCCGCAAAAAAAGTAAATTCCGGCGAAAAGAGTTTAGCTAATGGTTATGGGCAAATTTAAGTGTTGCTTGAGTTGTCTGGTAGAATACTGCACAAGGCAGAATTTTTTTCCCGCTCATCTATATCTTATTCTCTTATTGAACCAGCAGTTTTTCCCATTTTCACCATTATATGTCTACATGAAGATATGCAGAGTAGGCTTCATTCCACAATTTTGCACGGACAATAAGGACGAAATGTAAACATATCCTCAGATCCCAAGTCAATCCAAATCGTTTTTTTTTTTATTTTATTCAAAATTAAAGCCCCATTTTCACAATAAAGAGTGAAGGGTGAATACAAAACTGCAAGAAAACATAAAATTACAAACATGTTCAAACATTTACCTAATTACTTTCCACGACTTTCCATGTCTGCGCCCATTTATTCTACCATGAAAATTAAATAAGAGTTTAAGCTGTTTTATTTTTAAACTAGATAATTAATTCTATTGAAACTACCCGAGTTTTAACATCATATTATGTTTTATAGTTTTATTCGTGATTTATTTAATAAATGTATCCTCTCTTAATTATTAATAACAGCTATTTCAGAAGTTTGTAATTAAATACTAAGTACCCACTCATTTAAGTATTTCATTTTGATCCAGATTTTAAATATAAATTCTGCTTTCGAAAAAAAAATAAAGATCATTGAAGAGGTTCTTAAAATCTTTTACTAAGAAAATCCATTTTGGAATTCAGAGAACATAGTAGAAATGTAATATAAAATTTATTTCTTCATCTTGAGATTGAATTAGTCGAGGAAATAATTAATTTTGCGCCCGGATTTAATTATATAATTTAAACTGAGTCATGATTAGGTACCTACATAAATGCTACAATTATTTTTACACCAAAAGTGAATATGATCAAAGAAAATAATAGTTTGATACTATTTTCTCTGATATTATTTATGTAATTAACCATGGACGAGATAATTTTGGGCTATAATGTATATTATCTAAAGTCGAGTCCAAAGTATAGTATAGTAGTATGGCCATTATCTATGGAGCTTAAGGTGTTAAATTTTTTTTATGCTCTCTCATACAAGTAGTATACCGATTGTTTATACTATATATGCGAGTAGCATACCTACTGATGTACCTAAATGTAGTTATCACTTACTTTCTAGCTTTTGTCTGTTTCATCCTGTACACTTTTTTATGTTTTTTTTCTAGGATTTTTACTGATCGGTTGCAAAGCAGACGAGCGGTACTTCTCAAGAAGTCCTAAAGACGTTTCGGTGATTGTAGGATCATCGGTGACACTACCGTGCGAAGTGACCCCTGATGATGGAATTGTTTACTATTGGGAGCTAAACGGTAAGAGCCTTAATACCTACCCTAAGGAACTTGTTTTCTTATTTGGTCACTGTGTTATCTCCATTTCATCTTGCATCGAACCACGTGCCCTGGCCTGCTACCTGGCCAATATGTTGTAGATATATATATGTCCTAGGTATTATGTTGTGACTTTTTAAATAATGCCGCTTCGGCTCTGACCCCAGGGTGTAAATTGCACAAGGTCCAATTTAGTGACCCTAATGAGGATGAAAACCTTAAAACAAACGGAAAATATTCGACGTTTCGAGGAACAAAGCTGTACCCGTTGTGTCAAGAACGAGAAATCTAAGAATGAAAATGGTTAGTAAATGCAATTAAAACAGTACAAAGCTCCTGCCCTTTGTCAAGTTTTTGAATTGACTTTGACCAGATAACAAGAAGGATGTAGTAACGTCTAATTACTGGTTTGTTAGGTTAGTGTGATTTGGAGGTGTTTTATTAGGTAAATAATTGCTGGGTTTTTGAGGTGCTATATATCTATAATTAGTAGTATGTTTTTTGGAAGAATTGAATGATTTTTGCTTAAAGATTTAGTTAGTTTTTAAGTGTCCCTTATCAGCTTCTGTTTGAAGCAAAGGCAGCCACGTGTTATTAAAATAAACAGAAACTGAAGCAACACATTCATCTTTATTTATTACTAACATTACTAAAGCACTTTTTTTAATTTTACGTTTTTTTATAGTGGTTTCTTTGCCAAAATACTTCAAGTGTTCCATCCCAGTCTGTGAGTGTCGTCAAATTAATGTTAACAAATATGTGATTTGTGAATTTTTATACGTTTCGATAATAGTCTAACAGGTCTCACCTATGGGTGGTTTTGAAAATAGTACGAATTTGTTACCTATCCGTTTTATTTTGTCTGGTAAAATCTAAGGAATACCTAAGTACCTAATGAGGTTTTTTCATAACAGGTATATTTTAATTATATCTAATATTAGTTGTTGAATAAAATCAATAGGATATTATTAATCAAAATATTAGGTACCTATTTAACATTTTTTTCAAGCGTTGAAATTTTGATTGTTACAAATTATTTTCATTCGATCATATATAGACTTTTTACAACCCCCTTTTTATCCATTATTGAGCGATTTGATTTAACCCTTTCAATCCGGATTTTGTTTTTGTTATTTTTTAGACGGGACATTTATATCCCAGCAGTGATATTATGTCCCATCCGATATTTATGACAATGCCCAGTTTCTCAAAGTATGGATAACTTTATTCTTCAAATATTTACTATGACAACGATTGTTAATGCAATTGTAACCATAGTAATTATAGGCTTCATAACTTTATACAATAGATATCTGATACTTCAGAAACCGGGCATAAGTGTGAAATGCGGTGAAGCAATCGATGCATAGGTGTAAATTGCATATTTTACACATTATTTTGGGTACGTTTCTCTTTTTTTTTTCGCTGCGAACACTTGTAATATCTCCTTAGGTAAATGATCAGCTAGAATTATGCCCAATTTTCCTAGTCTATGAGAAACTTCTTTTCTGCCTTCGGCTATTAAACTTTTGGCCGGTGGAACCAATACTATATGAATTAAACTTTCTTCTTAGGATTTACTTCTTTGAATGCAATATATGAATTGTTACTTTCTATTATTTTCGTACACTGATGTTATTTCGTACACTGATGTTATTTGGTCCGCCAAACCTACACCACCCATTTTCTGATTGTAATATTTAATAGTTTCTGAGCAGTCAATTTCTGTCACTGAACCATATTTTATCTTTCGTTTTTCAATCCGAAAGACTAACACATGGCAGTTTGATAAGACTATAATAGTATATACCTAGGTTGAGAAGTAAGCCATTATTTACCGATCACTTTTATATAATATATAATATATATAATGTGCGAGGTTAATAGTGACCTTCTCAACCGAGGTATATATAGAATTTTTTTACTACTAGCACTGATATAATATTACCATATTTGATTCGATTTGATTTTTATATTAGTCATGTTCTATTTATTTTTCAAATATTTCGAAATATCAGGTAGCCTGGAAGTTCAGTTGTCTAACTGACAGAATGAATTTAATTTTAAATGTCATTTTCCGAAAGATAGATGCTATCTAAAAGTTAAAACCGTAACGTGTGAATAAAATAATTGGCAAATGGGTGAAAATTTTAGTGAGAGTGATTTAGATATGGAAGTATGTACCCCTCCTAACTAACTAACCCAAACTACTGCAAGTAGCGATTTGTTGCCAGAAAAATCGAAGAGAGTGTAAATTCAAGTATTAATAAGAATACTATGGGGAGTCATGAAAAGT
This sequence comes from Pissodes strobi, assembly GCA_016904865.1. Taxonomy (NCBI): domain Eukaryota; kingdom Metazoa; phylum Arthropoda; class Insecta; order Coleoptera; family Curculionidae; genus Pissodes; species Pissodes strobi. Next base: position 88,873 of record MU182253.1, read on the forward strand.
GAGTCACACTGTATATAATTTTTTTACTAATAGCACTGATACAATTTTAATCATTATTTGAATTGATTAGATGTTGATCATTTCCTACTCATTTTTCAAATAATCCGAAATGACAACTAGTCGTCAAACTTACAATGACATTTTCCGTTTCATTATTGACCTAGGTTTTTTTTTAATATTATTATTTACCTAGGGTGAGAAATGTTACTACTCATTTGAGGAATGGAGTAAATAATGGTGCTTTATCATGTTAGTAGTAAAAAATAGTATATTAAGATACTAGTTTTAAAAGACCATATTTTATCGCACGAGCACGAAAGTAGGAAACGACCCGCTTGCGGGGAGTTTCCTAACGTGCGAGTGCGCTAAATGTCTAAAAGCGTGTATTTGATACTATTTTTTCTATTTTGCACGTTTTTTAATGAAAAACATTAATTTATTCAAGTCGCGATCAAAAGTTGGACAGCCATCTTGTCACTTTTGACGTCTGTATTATTAGGAATCCCATTTAAAACGGTGTCAAAATTCTTGCTAGTGAGCCTTGACATTGAACAATTTTGTTAATATCATAGCAAGCAGTCAACAAAAGTAGTGTCGAAAAGAGCTTCTTTTCGACAGTACTTTGCGTATCGAAAAGACTTCTTTATTATACCAAAATAGAAAAAATCTTTTATGTCTTGCCACCTAATAGCAAAAATATGCTGTTGATTTCCAAGTATTTGAGATTGTCCTCGTTCTGACATTCCTTTAAATTTAGGCACATTTTTGCGTATCTTTCCAGCTCCTCTGGAGGGTGAATACCTATTATCCAAAAGATGAACAGATGTAAAAAATCGATCAAAATAAAGTGCTACTTGTTTTGAATTTAGGGTAGGAACAAGTTTTTTTACTACTCTTTCTTCCTCTTCTTGCTGATCGGTCTCTTTACCACAATATACATTGTCCGTATATCGTATATATCGTATAACGTCTATTCCATATTTGCACTTATCTTTTTATTAGTTTTGGTGGCATGTATTGTTTTATTAAAATTAATAAGTAGTACAACTTTTCCCATAATATGATTATGTTCATATCTAGTATTTAGAAAATAGATGTTTTTAGCTTAATGATCGTTTTTTTTTTTCATTATAAAAATGATTTAACCAGTGATAAGCAGAGAGAAAATAATCTGATTATATTTTTTATTTAGATTTTGGGAATACTCATTTTGTTCTTTGTCTTTGAATAAAAATGTTTCTTGGATATCCCTTTTAAACTTTTATTTTATTTACTGTGGACAACTGTTCATGTCATGCATTTGGTAATTAAAAGTTAAGTGTTCTGGCATACCATTTACAAATCGGTTGGTTAGATAGGGTTCGGATTTTGGATTCTTTAGCAATTAAAAGAAAATTTAGACATATATAGTTTATTTCAGCTGAACCGTGAAACCTAAATACGTCTTAAGAATAATAACAGCGTTTTTTAATTTTTTAAGCTACATATTTGTTATAGCTTTTTTTGCAAATGAAACCGACTTCTAATCACTTATCTAACTGAATGTCAATAAATAGTCCTTTTAGAAGACCAACACATATTTGCAACAGCCAAAATTTCTTTTTTTTATTTAAATCATCACCAACACAAACAGTAGACATTGAACAGGCTTGAGCAAATAAAAATGATTTGATTCAAATAAGAGAAATTATTTCGTAAAAATGCCCAAAACATTTGTTTGAATAACCGACCTATTTAAATTAAAACACAAAGTTTTTGGAACAAATATACCTCAGATTTCAATCAAAACACAAAGGGATTAGAACATATTATATAATATGTTATATTTGTTCCAAAAGTTTTGTGTTTTAATTTAATTGGGCCGCGTATTTAAACCAATGTTTTGGGTATTTGTACGAAATAATTTCTCGTATTTGAATCAAAATAATTTTATTTGTTTTAAAGTTATTTTTATTTGATATGAACAACGATTATAAAATCATATTGTTTGTTCGCAATAAATATTTATTTCGAACAAAGAAAATCTTTAAAATAAATCAAATCAAACAAATATTTGCTTGAATAAACTCCATTTTTATTTGGATCAAATACATTTTTTATTCAGTGTATTAAAAACTACCTGGATGTAAGAGATTCTAAACATTTAATTTTTAATTAGGTATTGTATGCTTTTTATTGCCGTGTGTAGAAAAAATATTGTATGATATTTGTGTTAAAAGGATTTTTAAGCCACTCGCTTCGCTCGTTCTGCAAATTTCCACATGCTTGCCTTAAAAACTTACTTTTAACACTTATATCATAAATAACTGTTAAGTCTCCAGCGTTTTCTTTTCAGTTTTGTCCTCAGGATGCTTAAGTGTTAAAGCTGCACATACATCAGTAATATTCTTGTGAACAATTTTACTGAAATTGACATTTTCGTCATGAAAACGTCGCAAGACAGTTGATTTTAATCCGTTTATGATAGTGTTCGAGCTAATATGATTCAGTGCCTTTTGAATGTTGCTTCTGTAGGCGGTTGCCAAAATTGTGCATTCTCCAATTTTGCACCTCTGTTTTCTAAGCTAATTTTAACGATCTATAATACAGCCATATCCATCGACTGTAGAAGGTGCGTTGAATAATTAGGATATAACGCTATTAATTCAATGCCTTTTTGGACGCAAAAGTTTGATAAATGCAGGGTGATGTGTGCAACATGTCCACCCACACAAAATATGATGGGCGCGTCAGAGCGAATTGATATATTCATAAGTTGAACTCATTCATCCATTCTCGAATGTGCCGAGTGCCCAATCTTTTGGTACGCTCTTGGGTACGCTTGAGGCCGCATTAGCTGTCACTAAAACACTTATGTTCTCTTGTCGTCTCCACCAGTCCGATAAATATTTTTATCGCCATTTCTTGCTAAGACTTCCTTCTTTTGGGGACAAATAAAATCCGCACTCGTTGGCGTTGAACACTTTATTTGTTATTTCAAACAGATTCTTTACTTCAACAGTTTCGAATTTGATCTTCAGTTACACTTTTTCTGCGTTGAGTTAAATTGTGCGATATTCTTTTAGCAATCTCAGGAGAAGGAAGGAAAATCACGGCTCGTATATTCCATCGGGCCTGCAACAATCTTGACGCAAGATAACGAATGAATTTTACAGCTTTCTGAAAGACATTTTCCAATTTCAAAAGACCAACTTTAGGATGCCGTGTAGAAGAAAATCATAAAAGAAGCAAAGACAGAAAAAACATTTATAAATACTGATAGATCCAGTGCAAAATGGTTTGTACTCTTTTAAGACGGTGCGGGTTTGAGTATTGAGTACTATAATTTTTTGGGGCCATTCCTGAAATTGAAATAAAAAAGTCATTAAAATCAATTACTGACACAATAAAACCAATTATTGACTATACTCATTTATTTACAAAATGCAAAAAATTGGCAACATTGTAATTTTAAGCGCTTTATAATTGATAAACTACTTTTAGACTAAATTCTAAAATGATTATATCCAGTCATTGACAGTAATATCAATAATTGGTTTAAGGGCTAATCAGTAATTGACAAACCAGATTTTGCCCAACATTCTGACATTTTGTTTGTTTTACTAACATTTATTTTATAGTTTACATTACAATATGCAAAACGATACGGTGTACATCAAATCAATATTGTTACGTTTTTCCCGTGGGTTCTGATAAAATTACAACTTTTACTATTTTAAACTATTACTCTCTTTAGTCTTTATCACTGTGTACAATTTAAACACACTAAACTGCTCTTATAACTTTAGAACTAACAGCTCTTTACAACTCAACACTCAATGATGAACTAACTGCAACTCGTCTCTATCCGCTATTTATATACAGTTTTTAAAAATATCGCGAATACTCCGGACGAAGTGAGGCCTCTCTATATTATTCTCGACCAGGGCTGCATGCCTACCACAGCTCCCGAATTTCAAAAGAACGTAGCTCTATAGGGTAGGAGAAACACATTCGGATGGTTGGCAATATGAAATAATTTACTAACATAATACAAAAACAATAACTGGCTGCTTAAGGTAATGTTATGAATAAGTAAAGTTTAAAATAATAATAATAATAAATAAACGACCATACAATACAAGGGATAACACAAAAATGGTCGCTGGCTGGGGAGAGGCGCGATGTTACAGGATTGCTACGTGTCGTAGGCTTTAAGAGTGTCAAGAATTTGTGCTCCAAATTATACCCAATTTCTGGAGTGTGCAACAAATCAAAAGGAAAGTTTCGGAAATACCCATCACCATTTCTTTGCAACAGATTGCGATATTGTAAGAGAACAAATTAGATTGGGACTCAAACAGTTGAAATCGGGGATGTATCGTCAGCATCAGAGCGAACTGATAGAAATGTGGGTTTACCTACTATTTATTTTCAAGCTTCTTAACAAATAAGAAGACATTAGAAACAACAGTAACAAAAGAATTTTAGCGTACAGCACGTCATATTTTATTAAACACAATTTTTCGGATAAATCTGATTACACGAGAATTTGAACTAATGGTAGTCAAATACACAAATTGATAACATCAGGTGCGACGAGATCCAGTCTGAGCGGCGCGGCTCGGCGTCGCGCCGGCGCGGCAGGAGAAATTGTGTCATGCAATTTCAGTATGCCCTTTAAAATGTCCTTAGTAATTAAAAATATGCCTTAGTTAACATTTTATTATCTCTATTTTCAAATAAAAGGCTTGTGGACAGAAAAATCGCCACCTATAAACGAATAAACGATTCTACGTAAATACATTGACTCAATAAAATAATTTAATATACTTACGTGCTTACCTATCATTGAGCAATTCTTTTAAAATGGTTAAAAAGACAAAAAGCTTTTATATTCAGCATAACGGAGTCATCGTGGGACCACTCTTAATGCTTTTAATCGCAAGAACCGTTGATAAAATGCGTGGGTGGTTTATTCTTGCCCCTAATACAAACTTATCCAGGATGGTTAAATTTGAAATTCACTATAGACGTGTGTTTACTGTTTCCAGGGCAAAACATGTTTTCCGAACGCCTTATTCTTTGTTAGTATTTTGGTCTAGTGCTAGTCAGGAAAATTGGACAAAGATCAAGGAAATCATGATTGCAATTTGGGTTTTTTCCGACCACCCTAACATGTAATTAACTAATACCATTGTATAAAAAGAAAACAATGCTAATACATAAAGCGATTCCAATTTAAGCTGATAGTAATTTTTTTCTCAAAAAATAATGAATACACTTTTGGTTTGAACAACGATTTAGTAGAAATTTAGTTTTCTTTAAAAGGTGACGTTGTTGGAACAGAATTTTAACAACTTATAATTTGCAGTTGGGCCACAAATCGATTTAGATACCTTTAGACACATTCAGTTCTGAGACAATATCAGGTAAAAAAATAGTTTTATACCTGACCCTGCCACAAATTAGTAAAATATAATAATATACGTTCGTGCACCCCTTGGATTTTCTTTTTTTACTCTTGTTAATTACAGAATAGGATGCAATTAATCTCAGAGTAATTAAAAGCTGAACGGGCGCCGGCGGATGATTTACCACCGAAATTGAAATAATTACGGATGCGTTCGCCGCGACTGGAACCACGTTTATTTATGTTATTAAAAGAAAAACAAACTGTCGGAGGTCCGCGATTAAGATGCAACGTTGGCAGAAACATTTTTAAAAACATATTTTATGGTTTAATTGATGCTTTTACTTAGCGAAAATATGCTCGGCAAGCTGTATTGGAATATTACGAAACGGCTTTTAAAGATTTCATTATCGCTTGATAGACTGGCCAGATATGTCAGCGTCGTATTTATGAGACAGAACTAAGATCAAGGATGATAAGTAAAAAAACAGCTAGTCAAGTCATCTTAAATTTATATTTGTTATTACAGTTTCGCCTACTAAGGTGAAAACTAACGTTTTAAAATGTAAGTCTTGTACTCGCACTCATAGGAACCGCGTACAACAAGATCCTAAGAAGTACTTAGCTTACCTAGACATGTCTTTCGAGGACAATAAGTGTATTCGAGGGTTTATCTTTCAGCAGATTTGATTGACAACATCTAAAAATAAAGAAACATTAATTTTTGTACATTCTTATCGAATCATACGGTTTTGGGGAAACAATTGTCCAGTTTGCTTGTCTCTAGACTGACTACTACATTAGGCATAAAACTCAGTGTCGATGTCGGTACAACTTTGAATGTTTTTTTTAATGGCAGTGGCAAACACACTAAAGGGAGATTCTATGGCACTCGATGAGCGGTGCATGTGCGCAGATGTTGATTGACACGGTTCTTGAATAGTTGTAGGGTGCAATTAAGGGGAAACAGATGTCCTGGGAGTGAATTCTACAGTGATGCAGTGCGCCAGTCAAAGGAGTCCTTGTAAATCAACGTTCTAGGTGTTTCCAGTTGTGGGTGCGCTCTTGCCGTCTGTCGGGACTCTCTGACAGGCGTTGCTGGGGGGCGGGATGATGTGGGCCAAATCCTGGGAACAGTCGTGGAAATATTTGTAAAAGAGGGATATCTCGGACACACATCTGCGGTGTTCTAGATTATCCAGATCCCGGGTCAACTCCGTGTCGCCGACGAGACGCACAGCTTTAGGGTGTGCTTAGGTGCGGCATCCCAGATAGGTGAGGAATATTCTAAGCACGGCCTTAATTGCGCTTTGCAGATCAAGAACAGCTGCTGCGATGTATACAGTTTTTTGTTGCGAAATAGCGCACCAAGCTTCTGCGAGGGTGATTTTGCGATGTTAACGACGTGGTCCTGCCATGACATTGCTGTTGAGCGAGACACCCAGTAGTCGTGTTGATCCTGCCATAATGGTCAGGGCCCGCCGTATTGGCTTTCTGGGTAAACCTGGTTTTTGCTGTGGTGATAAGTCTCAGTCGCTGATGGTAAAGGTTTTTCTGATCTACATTGAGAGACAAGGATATTGTCATCTGCAAAACTGTAAACAGGATTATTGGTCATTAATATAGATGAGGAACAGAGTTGGTGAAAGTATTACGCCCAGAGGCACTCCCGCAGTAATGGTGAATGTGTCTGAGACGTGTCCATCAACTGCAAAGTGCAGAAATTGGTTCTTAAGAAACTGGCAAGCCAGCTGCAGAAAGGCGATGCCAGTCCGAAGGACGGCAGTTTGTTGAGGAATCCATCATGCCCAACTCTGTCAAACTCTTTCGAAATATCCAACGCTATCGCTGGAGATTCGCCGTGGTTCTCAATTGCCCTACTTCATATTATTATATAAGTGACGTAGGCCAATGTATCTCCTGTCGATCTCTGTTTGCGGAAGCCGTATTGGTTATCGCTAATTATTCTGTTTGGTCTGTTTTGAGTAGTTGTTGATTGACTACACGTTCCATGACTTTGGAGATTATTGGAAGCAAGGCAATTGGGCGGTAGTTTGAGGGCGTGGTTTTCTTGCCTTTTTTGGAACAGGTTGCACTCGAGCGACTTTCCAAGAAGATGGGTAAATCCCTTTTCGGCAAGACAGAGGGAAGAGTCTGGAAAAAATGGGTGTTAGTTCGTTGGCTCAGTTCTTTAACACGATGGCTCGGTGATGAAACTTAACTTCTGTCATGGTAGTGTTGATGTTGGATATGGTGGAGAGAGCCTTGTCATAGGGGACGTTTAAGATAGAGTGCGAAGAAAACGTTTCGGCGAGTATGTTTGCTTTTTCCTTAGCTGTAGTCGCCGTGACGCCGCGTTCGTCTGTCAAAAGGTGGAAGTTGTGTAAAGTTATTACTTATTGCCTTTGCTACCGACCAGAAATTTTTGGAGCCACTCGGGCATTGCAAAAGTTTATTCCTGGTTCTTTAATTGTGTTTGTCCTTAGTTTCATCAATCACACGTTTGCATTCCTTGCGACATTCAGCGGTCCGATTTTGCTGCCAGTACCTACTTGTAGGCTTGTTGTTTCGTACCTACGGCTCTTTCGCATCTTCTGTCGAACCAGGGCTTTCTTTTTGACGATAATTTGATGGAATTTGGGATGTATGCTTCCAATCCTGAGGAGATCACTTGCGTAATTTCTTCGCAACAGACTGTTGGGTCGTCATCGCCATTGCCAAAGCAGACGTCGAGCCAAAGAAAATCTAGTTAGAACTCTCTTAGATCCACCCAGTTCGCACAATTGTAAGGCCAGATTTTACGAGGCAATGGTAGATCCTTATGCAGGAGGGGCAGTTCACAAACCAATGTAATAAGTTTGTGGTCGGAAGTTCCTAATGGCGCATCATCTGTAATTGTGTACTGATTAGGATTTGAGGTTAGAAAAAGATATGAGATCTGAGTTGGTTCGTCTACAAGTTGACTAGGCCCGCAGCTGATGGCAAATGCTTCACCTTCTCTAATTTCGTAGTCGGTCTGGTGATGTTTGAGCCGGTTGGTGTTATGGGTATTGAAATCTCTCAGAGCGATTATTTCTGAATTGGGGTGGTCGACCTGTATTGAATCAAAAGTAGTAGCTAGTGTTGTAAAGAAACTTTGGTAGGCTCTATCGCTCGGTTTGATCCACTTTAGAGTCTTTTCTGCTCCAAACTCTTTCTAACTGTTAACATCTGTTGTAACGTCAATAATGACGTATAAATAACTGTTGTGTAAAAGTTTCTAGGGTTAAGTTTCACTTCTATCGCGCGTGGACTTCATATAGAAACATTTTTTTTTTTATGAGTAAATAGGTTTCCACTTGGGTTTCCATATTAATAATAAGAAGGATGTCAGAACTTCATAATTTAAGATACACACGACCAGAACTTTCCCGAGAATAGTGACAGATAGACGGACTCCGAACAAAGAATTAAATGCAGTATTAGCCCTATGAACTACTCTCTGGAGGATGGTTAATAGAAAAATGGATGTTAACGTCTAGCCACTAAAACTAAGGTTAGATCAACTGTCAGCGTTTTGACTTGATCAATATAACTGACTAGTTGATCCAACAGCAAAGTACTGGCATTTAGCTTCATATGATTAATTTTATTAGTATATCCTCAAAAACTGAGTCAAACACATTTTCGAACAACAGTTAAAATAATTGCCTCTACTATCGTACGTTAATACTTATTTAATATTTAGGTTCTAAAGTGGTGAACACTACTCGGCGTTTCATGCAAGGCAGTGATCTGCACATCACTAGGGTCGATAGGGAACGCGACACCGGTGAATTCACATGCATCGCTGAGGATATCACACGCCGAAACGTCCCCATCACTAGTTCGCCTGCATCTCTACTCATCGAATGTAAGTCTAATAATATTAAAATTGAAGGAATTAGCTCTCAAATAATTAAAAAACCATGAAAAAAAAACAATTTGTAAACAAATATTTTATTATAGGCGGAAGGCGGCACAGCCACAAACAAAGGACTCTTCATATACCTATGTGAAATAGTTTTTTTTAAACGTTTCGCGTTTTAGTTAGGTAATTAGAAAAGTTTAATGAAAGTGATTACATGAACCAAATTCAGATGCATGGAAATAAATGCGTCGAAAGTTCAAATCACGTACTTCAAATTGAAATAAAAATAAAAACTAATACATAATTATTATTCGGTAGAGTTGCCAATTTTTAGCTCGGTTTTTACATTATTTTGAAATCTGAGACCAACCTTAGATGGAAATTTTGATGACCAAATTCATCTTTAAATATTTTGGCATTTGTTACGTGTTATTATGTTTCCATTACAATTTGTCATTGATGCAATTACTCCGTGAGTTCATAGATCGGGTACATATGAATATGACCAAAAATCAAATTTTAAATGGTCAATTAAAAGGTGTACGTTCCATTTAAAAGAATTCAGCCTGATTGACGTACATACAGTATACAGGGTTAAATCGGAAATGAACCCAAAAAAAAATTACCTTCTAACCAAGAGGTAAATGTAAACAAATAATTTTTACTGTATTAAGAATAGGAATAAATTAGGTAGATCCAATTGTAAACAGATTTCAAAAGGATAATTTATGAATCATTTAAAATGCTTACTTGTTTATCATTCTTTTCAATTACCCCAAAGAAACTACGTTTTCTCATTAAAAAAAAAACAAAATTAGGCTCCAATCTCAACCCAGTTCTAATTCTAAATCACATAAAATATTTGAACACATAGTTTAAGACATTTAAAGGCACATTAAATATAAGTGATTAAATGAACTACAAATTTAACAACAAAAAATAAGACGTTGAAACTTACATTTATATTCCCCATTTAAAACATTATTTGTTAAAACCGGCTCAAGAGAATACTGATTATAAATAGCATAAATTATTTGGGCCCATTTCGATTATCTTAAGGCACATTAAACATAGGTGCCAGAATGAACTACAAATTTAACACACACAAAAAAAGGGAAAAATTAGAGATAATATTTTTATTCGCCTTATAAAATATTATTTTTCAGAAACAGGCACTGAACCAGGAAAGGCATAGACGATCTTCCTTTGCTTCATTTTTATTCCTGGGTTTAGCAGACTAACTAAAATGGAGTCGATGTTAACCGTTGCCATATCTTTTTCACCGGCTATAAATTCAGTTGACAGTGCATCTTCTTTTTTGCATCCAGTCACAACCACGCCACCTTCTTCGTCATTCTTATGTCGACAACAAACATATTTGTAGTGTGTTGTATTTTGACTTCCTCACAAGAAGTCAACTAAACGAAATCTCCGGACTACAAATTGGACCAAATACGGTCTTTACCTCGCACTTTACTGCATTACAATTTTCCTGAATCGTCTCCAAGATCCAGTTTTCTGCTGACTTGTCGGAAAGTGCGTTTTTCTTGTTGTCAGTTCCTTTTTTAACAATTTATTTTCGAGGTCGTCCCTCTCAGACTCACTATCTGTGGCAATGGAAATACTTTTCTTTGACCTGGATTTGGAAATTTCCTTTCTTTTTAATTTTTTTTTATCCTTGCTACGGCTTTTAGTGATTTTCTTTTCTTTTTGTTGATTCTGCATTTTTTCTGACACATCTTCAGCTGTGGTTAATATTTGACTATACTTTGAGGGCTTAAGCCTTGGAATTTGAAAAACCTGTCTTTTTACTGTAGGCCCGTTGTCTATATTATCTTTCCGCATAGCCTCAAATTTTTCTGTAAAAATATTTAAAATACCACTTGGTGATACATTTTGACGGGTCTTACTATTTGAATGTACATACAACACCGGTCGAATTTCTTAAACTTGTGTCACTTGTGCTAGCAATTGCAACCGATATCTGTGTCGGCATGGGTGATTGTGCTTCAGGCATATCATTTATATCACCAGCATCATTAATGACTAAATGGTTGGTCCTCTTGAATGGCTGGTACTCGGGCTGGTACTGGAAATATGTAGGGTTGAATGGCTGCCATTAGAAATGTCGAGGGTTGAATGACTTGTACTGGGAATATATTTGGCAGTGTGTAGCTTTTGTGCTTCAGCAATGTACTTTTTAAATACAATTGGATTAATTATTTCTACAGAAAACTTTCGTTTTATCAACAGGATTAGCTCCACAGGTTAAAAATCCCTTTTTAATGTTATGTGGCTAACCCAACTCCCATGCTTTTCCTAATAATTCTGAAAAGTGAAAAGACACATTTAGTAACTCGTATTCCTTCATTTAATCCGACCTGTTTTTGTATTAACTCTATTACAGGATTTTCCCATACTTTTTTAAGAGGTCCAAATAGAGTTTTGTCCTAAGGTGGGATTTTGTCTGTTAAATGTCTTGGAAAGTTGACCATGTGTACCTGTATTATTTTCCATTGCAATTTTTATAATACGAACACTGATGTGACTCGAATACCCATCAAATAACACAGCAGGTTGTGATTTCATGTTTTTTGCCTTCCTTAAAGAATTCAACTATGTTGGGGTTTGAAACCTTCGGCAAAATACACTAAAACAGAGTTTTATCTACAATACCGAAACAGAATTTTTGCACTCCACGCGCATTTCGCTAACCATGTTAGCATCATCAGAAGATGATTAAAACTAGTTTCATCATCATCTCCTGATGATGATGGTTAGTGAAACCCGCGTCGAGTGCAAAAAATCTGTTTCGGTATTGTGGATAAAACTCTGATAAAACTCTGTTTTAGTTAAAGAATTCACATGCTCTACAAAACTGGTAGAAAACCCATTCATAGAACTGTGGCTCTTCCATCCATCCATTTTTCGAACAAGTGTGGTTCCATGGATAATTTTTGTTCGATACCCACCTTGCTTGCACACCTACTCCTTTAAAAAGAATTAGGGAAGGTAGGTAATACCATCTGCTAAAACAGTAGCTAGTACTGTTGTAGAGTCCCTACCAGATCCTTCTGAAATCCTTAAAAATGGTTTTCCCTTCTCACCAATAGCCTTTATTCTGGTTGGGTGACTTGAAAATCCACTTTCATCATAATTAAATACGAATTCTGGTTTTCCATTTACGTCATTGTCTTCATTAGTTTGTCAAGTTCATCATAATAGTTATATAAAACGAAAGGGTCTCGGGCGTCCTTTCTACATTTGTGTACTAATTCTGTTTTTTTTAATGGACAAGGTGGGACTCCGTTTAATAAAACTGTAATACCAACCATCTCCCGGTCTTCCTTCATGAAAGGGCGTAGAGTAATTATTGACCTTTACATACATATTCTTGACATCTTCTTTGTTACAAGGAATCCCCATTCTTGCACGTGCCTTAAAACAATTTGCTACGTTCTGTTCAATGGCGTAATTAATTGCCTGTGGTCTTCCAGTCCCCATTTCTTCAATAGAAGTCTTGCTTCCCTTAATTCGATTATAAACCACAGCTCGTGGTAGGTACTCCATAATATCAGCATCAGCAGATATCAGCTACGGAATTTTTATATCGTCCACTTTGTATGATGGAAGTAGTCGTTTCTTCTTATAATTTCTAAGCATTGCTGAACCTAAAAATACAATAAAAACCCTATTTAGATTTTCCCCCTTAATATATTTACAATTTGCCCTGATAGTTAATCTATAGGCTATATAAAATGGCCGCTGACGAGCGAAAATTCGTTTTAGAGATGACGAAACATTACGATTAAAGGCGCTGTTGCCAAATAAATATATTTTTAAGGCGTTTAATTTTTATTAAGGTCGTTTCCATTTACCCTCATTTACAATTACCCCAGCTGACCTTACTGGGTATTTGATATAATAGGAAAAATAAAGTTATCATTGCAAGATAACCTAACCTTTCTCTTTTTTTAAGAAACACCCTGTATAAGATGGTTTAGAATTAAAGTCCGTTTTCTTCTGATTTCAAAAGTATACGGATAGTTGATATTTAGATAAGCGATTGTTGAAATGCTTCCTGTCAATTAATTTTTCAGGGAAAATCATTACGGAATAGTATTCAAAAATTGCCGTGAATCAAGTGAAACGACTGAGTAATCATCGGCTCCTAGTGAAAAAAAAAGAGTAAAACAGGGTTTATTTTAAGTTTATCAAAAAATGGTAAATACACAACTTGTGTGGATTTTCCTGAGCCGCCAAAATTTCCTGTCAAATTAAACAAAGGAACATCGTAAAATATCCAAAATATGCTAAGTTTGGTGTTTTCAAATGGAACACCCTATTTTTTAATCAAAGTCTTGAAGTCCTAATTTTTCTGATATCAACCATATATAATATGTTGATGTTTTCTTTAGATGTTTTGAAAATATTTTCACTTAGAGTTACATAGCTGTATAGATATTTAGGTGGCATTTTTTGCAGGTGATAATATAGGAGTATCATGTCATTTGAATATATTGTAAAAAGTTACAGGTTTTTAAAATTTAACGAGTGTTGGCTATAGTCAACAAGAAAAACTTCATATTGTTTGATTCTAGAAGATCCTATTCACAGACGAAGCTAATTTCTCCACCTCAGGATAATATAATCTGTGGAATAAGCGTTTTTGGGCAACCGTCAATCCACACCACACACAGTAGCGTGCCGTGGGTATAAGGGCGGGAGGGGCGAGCTATTTCGAGGGCGCCGAATGATGAGCCATTTGCAGTTTGCATTAGGAGGCTGAGGCGGGTTAGATAGAGGGCGGGGGGGGGGGGGCATTCGCCCCCCCTGGCCCCCTATACGGCACGCTACTGACCACACATCACATGTGTGCTGTGTGGTTCATGTTGGGTAACAAAATTATCGGGCCAATTATTTTTCATGCATGAAAATTTGAACGGAGAGAGATACCTATTAACAATTTCTACAAATTCAAATTGAAAATTACTTAGAAGTCATGCCAATAAGGCATTACAATGCCATAATTTGGCAGCAAGACCGGGCCTTACCCCACAATCTTTAACATGTTAACATGTTACTGAATTTTTAACCAGCAAACTGGATATTTAAGAAATAAAATTTAATATGATTGAAGTTGATTGAACAACTAATATTGCTATTCTGAACGGAAAGTCTGGGAAGAAGTAGATAATTTAAATCAAAATTACAGCAAATTATGATTATTATTATTCGAATCAAACAATATCAAGTTTTTCTATTTTATGGTGTTCGTTTGTTTAATTTGCCAGGAAATCGTGGCGGTTCAGGACAATCCCTACACTTTTTGTATTTACCGTTTTTGAGATAACTTAAAATAAACCCTGTAAGTGGATGCCAAAATATTATAAATTTCGATTTGGCGATGTTAACTTTTGTTTTCCCGGAAGCGAATTGTTCTAGCATGTATAAAGTTCTACAACTTTCATTAAGAAAGTTTTTTCTGCCTCCAAAAGTAAAGGCAGCAGAAGCCGTACTAATGATAAGTAAAAGGGCCTGTACGTACCTCCTGGCATTTGCTTTTTATTCCGCCAAATTAATGTGGCCTAAGCGGAGGCTTGAGTTTATTAATGAGCACATTAATATTCCTTTGACACAGGCAAACACCTTGATACCACCTTTTTTATAAAATAATTTACTTTCCCAAGTTTACTGCTTCTACTTTTATGACTTTTAGCGCGGATAAAACAGCTTTATTATATACCGGATACGGGCCTTTATTATAGAATACGGGAACAAAGAGAGTTAAATAATTATAGTCAGTCCCTGGCGGAGTTTTCATTATTTTTATAGACGATCAAGAAGTTTATTAGTGTTGTGAAAATGCGGTATAGCATGATGTACGGTCACAATTTATTTTTGTTATAGGAAAATTACAAATGCTGTCGGTAAATCTGATGGGCCAACACGAGCGAAAATCTGATTAAGTTATTATTGCAGGGCTACAAGTTATGTCATGAATAAAAGCTGTACAAATATCTCGGCAAATATCCTTAAAACAAGTACTTATAATTAGCTATATAATGTTTCCTCCAGATTTTTTTTACAATCATGAGATGTCTACAAAAGACACTTTCTTATATATAGCAAAATAATATTATTACCTACCTTGATACTCGGTAAACCGTTATAATAAAGTTGTTATTTAGATGTTTTCAAATCCTTATTGTCACTAAATATGTATATTCTTAGTGCTCTCTTGCATTTAGAAAAGGTAAAAATGCTTAATGCGGATAAAATAAGAAAGAGAAATATAGTCTTCTGCATCAGATTTTTTAAGACAAAATTTTTGACTGGATTTTGATTATTTGTCATTTCTCTTTAAGTAAGAAAGAACACCTTTCAGTGCCATCATGGCATAATAACATTGTTCATTTTGTGTCCACATAGGATAGCTCCAACAAAATAAAATAAAGTAATAAAATTAACAAATTTCGAAATACTGATATTTCTAAAGGTGGCCGCAGAAATGTTTAGTAAGTCGCCGATACGGTGAACCAGCCCCTTCGAAAGGGGGTCGTCGGCCGAGCGCCGCCCCTAAACCGTCGTCTATGTCGTAAACTACAGGGTTATCTCAGCTACTCGGGTGTGCCGCCACTGAGTTTTATGACCTGCCTGCCGCGTTAGAGGCATCAGTGAAGTTCGTCCAGGAATAATTCGATAAACTACGTTTGCTTTTATTTATAATCAGTAAATTTGATAATGAGTGTAAGCCATCGAATAAAGAGAGTTTGATACATCTGGATTATCTAACTGCCTCAGTCTTTTGATGTTTCTTACTTAAGCGTGTTCTAAGTAACTTATTGAAGTTTTTTCTTATGATATAGTAACACAGACAGATTTAACGAATCATATTAGAATTACAAAGCTCGTGCCATGAGTATATTGATGATGTTTAGCTTCAATCGGTCTTAACGTCGCCTGAAACCTGAAAGTCAGTTTAATATCGCAGATGACAATTACTTTGAATTTTGTATTTAAAGATATTATATACCGACAAACAAGGGCAAATTACAAACTTTTATATTACTTATGAAAAATTTTAAGACACACCAACAATATTTTTATAGCTCTAAACAAACCACTAAAAATTTCTCAAAAGCAATGCAAACTTTATATTATGTGATACTTATAATAACGTCTTAATTAGCCGTGTTTTACCTCATGTAGAGAGAAGGATGTCTTGAATTGAACTAAACACTAAAAACATTCACTAAAAAAATTAAAATTTTAGTCTAGAACAATAGTAAAGAAAAGCTTGTTAAACGTGTTGTCCCCAGCCCTTTTGCTTAAACGCTTTTGCCTCAATATACTAGATATAATTATTATCATTGTGTTATGGCCCAATTAGGGAGCTCGCCAATATTAAGCCAAAACTTTAGCTAAAACATTTTAAAAATGTATCAAAATACCTTATTAAACAACCATAGATACATCACATGCAAATAACAAACATTTTAAGTCACTCTTACCCCTTAAACTCTTAAACACTTTAGAATACGTTATAAGTTATTTCAAATGTCCGATTAAATCATTGACATAACGTCAATGGATTAAATGTCTAAGAATGTCTTAAATAAAAACAAGAAATATCTCAACTCAATAAATAATCTATGCCGTAACTTACATACGTATTTGGAGAAGAAGATCTTATAAAATTTCTGGCATTCACTAAAAATAAAGCATTAATATAATAATTGCTAAAGCACTTATTTCAATCTATAACAAAAAATAAGAAAAACTTGAAACGATTTCTCCTCGATTTTTTCATATCTTTTTGCACAAATGCTTTTACTCCAGTCGATTTTACACTAAATATATTATTCGTACTGCCAAATTGGGAAGCTAACCAGTATCAAACCAAACCAAATGTATAGAAAAAAATTATAATTTGTTATCAATAATTTTATTATTAAACATGTATGTTTTAGGTGAAAAAAGATTAAAGTGCGCCAAGCTGTTAAGATATTTTTCTCGCTTTTACAACTTAACTAATTAGATTAGGTCTTCTGTTTAATTTAAAAACTTTTATTATCTGAACAACAATACACTTCTTGTTGGGATGTTATATGAGTTCTACACTCTACAGTAAGGATTTATGCCTACCATATTTAGGCGTTAACGTTTTGTTCACCTTGGATACGGTACTTTTGCACAATTTAAAAAGTAGAATACAATTTGAGCTAGGCTTTTTATTAATTAAAAAATAATTTTCGAAATTTGGAAGCTATTTTTCCACCAAAGAAATAATTATTTTAATATCTCAAGAGTCTGGACACGTTATATAAAAGAAAAGTTGTGCCAAAATATTACAAAAACTTCAAGCTTGGTCGATGGTAGTAAAATGTGCCATCAGGGAAGTAAGTGAATTAAATTCACGCTAAAATAAAGCCATCCTAATTGATTGCGGAGTTTGTCACAAGAATAACTGGTCACAGTTCATAAGATTTGTATATTATAACAGTTGTTTTTTACATTATAAGTACTGTATCAGCGTTACTACATTCAGGAAGACGGATTCGCGGGAATTCCCCACAAATGCTTGAATATCTCATCACACACTAAATAAAAACATAACTTAATTTTAATTGTAAACGAAAAAGTTACCTTGATATTGAAAATTCGAACGTGTCAAACTGATTATTAAAAAATTTGTTACGTAATAATGCCTCACTCGTCATGTAATGAGTTCACTACGTAACTAGTGTTGTAATGACTTATTACGTAGCTCAAATAAAAAAAAAATTAATGAACAAACGAATAAACATTTATTTATATAGGTCGTAGATAAAGTAATATAAAGATTTGTATATGCCTAAATATACCTTGCAATTGATAACTAACCATGCATATTTACACTGATTGGGAGGGGAGTGTTTGCCAACTTTTCATTTTGTGATTTCTCTAGACCATTGAAATTTTTTACAAGATTCCTCAGTTTTATCCAGGGTTGGCGAATATGATATTTATTATTATCAAAATATCGCATAAATATAATATATTCGATATCGGCGCTACATCTCACCTCCCGTGTTCTATTAATCTATTACACTTAAATTATTTATTTATATTTCAAACAGGAATATATATACTCTTTCTTTTTCTATTTAAATTCAATAATTTACACCTTAGCTAACCTTAGAATTCCAAAATCGTCATTCAACTGTATGGCAAAAATTCATGGAATGAAGCATCAGTTGATAATTTGAAATGAACTTATTAGAATTGGCCGCCCTCTTCATTAAAGCGTCTGTATAATGGCCGTCAGAATAAAAATTGTTCTTTATCCCTGAATCATACAAGAAGAACCACCCTTTCGAAACCCGAAAATAATATATCAATCGGATTTAATTTGGCCGAATTAATACTTCAGGATAAGCCATATTTTTGGCCGGTTCATATGTGAGGACTTTAGTTGGATTAGAACTGATAACGCCGTACCCCTGTAGTACAAAATATTTTTTTTAGATAGAAATTAATATCTAACACTGGGACGAATTGCCGTCACAATACATTAAAACGTCGCGACGTTGCTGTTTAATTTCTATGATCAGTTCCTTCCAGACTTCTGGTAACCGTGATGGGTAATGGGACGTTCGGATTTGCATTATTTTATTTTTATATATAGACTACAATAACACGTGCGAAGCTAATCTTCGACGAGGCTTTGGTCATTAAAATCAGTTAAGCCGTTAAGGTACATACTCATGCGCAAAAAAAACATAAACCTCCCTTTAGCAGGGGAATAAGTATCAAGGGAGGGCGAGAATTTAGAAGGGTACTGTTAACTTCCCGCGTAGCCTTCCGCTCGTTTCGCTCGCTCCGAGGAGCAACCAAACAAAACTAACCTAAACACCCAGATTTTAAAAAAGAAACAAACATAACCCAAAAGAAATGAATAAAACATGTTTTGCCGCCAACGGAAATCGAACCAGGGACGCCCGTATCCAAGCGCAGGATATGACCACTGCATCACTACCAAACCTCTTAACAAGAATTTACTGGACCGTAAAGACATGGGTAATTCTATACATTCGGTCAACGTAGCGTCGCCGGAATCGGAGAAATATAGACGTCACAGGTGGCGTCATGGAGCCAAATGTCAAATAATCTGTCAGATATTTTACTATCGCGTTCCTGTTCACTATAGAGAATAGTATATTAAGATACTAGTTTTAAAAGACCATATTTCATCGCACGAGCACGAAATTAGGAAACGACCCGCTTGCGGGGAGTTTCCTAACGTGCGAGTGCGCTAAATGTCTTTTAAAACGTGTATTTTATACTATTTTTTCTATTTTGCACGTTTTTTAATGAAAAACATTAATTTATTCAAGTCGCCATCAAAAGTTGGACGACCATCTTGTCACTTTTGACGTATTATTAGGAATCCCATTCAAAATGGTGTCGAAATATTTGCTAGTGAGCCTTAACATTGAACAATTTTGTTAATATCATAGCCACCAGTCAACAAAAGTAGTGTCGAAAAGAGCCTCTTTTCGACACTACTTTGCGTATCGAAAAGACTTTTTTATGATACCAAAATAGAAAAATGATTTTTTCGTAACCTGTTTTTACGTTACTCTAGTGTTAACAACCCCCTGGCAAACTTTCCAGTTCAGAGGAAATCATAGAACCAAAAATGTCACCAAACGTTTGTTTGGAATGATTAATATGAAACGCAATTACTATTTAACGAATAATAATTATTGAAAACATTATCATACAAAGTTCTTACATCTGATGAATTCAAAAGATCTTTTTTTTATTTATAGGATCTTTCAAAATTCCTTAGAATATGAACAACTTTTTAATTCTTAATTAGATTTAAATTTAGGTACTGAAATGTCCCTTAAGTTAGTAATACTGATCCAGACAACGAAATATAACACACATAAGAGACACCTAGTAGAGCCTGCGCAGAGAAGGCAACAAGCTCTGACCACGATACCCTGACAAGGTGACATGTATAGTCCAGTAGTGTTTTAAATATAGTGTATTCAAATATTTCATATGTTAACACGGTTATTTCTGACAGTCGGTATAACCGTTTCCAGTGAATATCGAGAATGGAGCTTTTCAGACCGCATTCTTTAAAACTCTCTGCAAACGTTCATATACAGTGTGTCCAAAAAAGTATGCAACATATGGGAAACTTTTTTATTATAGGTTTCTCAGAAAATTTTATTCTTGATAAAAGTTGGTGCTTACCCTAAAACAGTAAATGAGTATTTCAAATTTTCCGTACCGCTTTTAGTGCGGGCGCAAATGTCATTTTTCCGAAATCGCGTCAAGAGTAAAGTACCTTAATTTATAAAGATACAGCAAAAACTTATAAGGAAAAGTTCTTCCAAATTAAAAAAGTAATCTAAATATGAAATTTGAGTTAAGTACATCAACTTTTAATTTTTCTTTTTTTTTCTCGATTTTTTCCAAAACGTTACGCCACTGGAGAATGTTTTGTTCTTTTGTTGTTAGTATACTTGCCAAGTAACTTCAAAATTTATTTAAGATAGAAATTAATTACATAGTTGCATAATGTTGCAGTTTTTCCAGAGATAATAGCCAGTTTAGGTATCAGTGTGTTGCAAACACATTTAAACAATTTTGATTCAAAAATTTTTCCACTCAAAATCATGAATAGACCCAACTCTTTTCATTTCATGTAAAACAACTAATAATTTATTTATCTTTTGCACCCGGTGAGTAAAATATGCCCAAGTATCCTAAAAAGCCATATAAAATATTTGGTCTTGAAGAGTAGGCCATGCATTTGGAATAAAAACAAATAAATAGCAACAATTTTACTTCACTCTGACATATGAAATTAATTATTATTGAGTCAGTCATTCCAATTGTATTTTGTAATAATTATTGTGGAGAATTATTTTGGACCAAAATGGTTTAAATGTGTTTGCAACACTCAGATACTTAACTGGCTTTTATCCCTGTAAAAACTCAATCATTATGCAACTATGTAACTAATGTCTACTTTAAATCAATTTTGAAGTTGCTTGGCAAGTATACTAATAACAAAAGAACAAAGCATTCACCGATGGCGTAAAGTTTGAGAAAAAAATCGAGAAAAAAAAGGGAATTAAAAATTGATGTACTTTACTCAAATTTCATATTTAGATTACTTTTTTAATTTGGAAGAACTTTTCCTTATAAGACTTTGCTGTATCTGTATAAATTAAGGTACTTTACTCTTGACGCGATTTCGGAAAAAATGACATTTGCGTCCGCACTAAAAGCAGTACGTAAAATTTGAAATACACGTTTACTGTTTTAAGGCAAGCACCAACTTTTATGAAGAATAAAATTTTCTGAGAATCCAATAATAAAGAAGTTTCCCATATGTTGCATACTTTTTTGGACACACTGTACATAAATATATAATTTAATTTAGGTACATCTAAGCTATGTATTTACTAATTCAATTATTTTCATCCGATAAAACCTTTTGCCGAAATGCCATTGACTTTTACGGGAAATAGATTTTCTATAAAATTATTAAATTATTATAATCTGGTGAGACCCCGACAGCTTTGGCTCTATGGCTCTTACTTTGATCAGAAATAAAATTTTTAATTGACTAGAAAAATTGTGTTGGAAATCAAACATTTTAATTAAAATCAAATCAGTTCAAAATCATGCCGTAAATGTTTCCGTTAGTTTTATAAAACTTAAACATAAATTCATATAAACATAATTAGAGCATTTTGCTTGGGAGATGTATTTTTTTTGCAGGTTTTGTAACGAATGTAGGTATATCGTCTCACAGATTTCCCTTTCATGTCGGCGTCCCTGATTTTTACGACCGGTGCCGAGGCAGACGTGGCGGCGTCCA
Organism: Pissodes strobi; assembly: GCA_016904865.1. Classification (NCBI taxonomy): domain Eukaryota; kingdom Metazoa; phylum Arthropoda; class Insecta; order Coleoptera; family Curculionidae; genus Pissodes; species Pissodes strobi. The sequence continues at coordinate 111,046 of MU182253.1, forward strand.
ATCTGAGCGTCGCGGCGGCCGGCGTCGCGCCACTCTGCCACTCCAGAGACCGTAAAACTTTACGAGCACCGCATCGACCCGTCGCTAGGGGCAACGCGCAACGGACATCCGTCAATTGTTCATACATTTCGTTTAAATTATATTTCTTAAATAATCAAACGCATAAGAGAAATTATAGAAGTAGAAAAAATAATAACGTTTTTAAAGGTTCTGTAAATTTTTAATTATTACCTCTTCAGGGATGTGTTTATCACGTATAGGTAGGGAATGCACTGATGGTTAAAAAGTAGCTCTCGAGGTCCTAAATGAGGCGATATTGTGTATCTATATTCATATTTAATACATTTTGCACTTAAGTATATATTTTGTCTTATAAAATAATGTGTTAAGTACTTAATTTAATGTATTTAAAAAACAAAAATTCGATAATCTTTTCTTTAAATTTGCGTATATTTCCCGGCTTTTATGTAAATTTAGGAAAATGTTTATCAAACTTCTGTTCAAACAGCTATCTCCAATAGATCGTTGGGTTTCAAACGTAAGTTTTTACCTTAAAAGCATGAGAGCCTAAAACATGCTTAATTTTGACAAATATTATGTAATAAAAGAATCATTATAACTGAATACATAATAGCAAAATACTTCTGCCGCTGAACTTTTTCATCCATATAAAGTGGGACTTTTAATTGATCTATTGAATGAAAAATGTTATATTTTGTGACGTTCAAAGAAAAACATCTTTTTAAAATCGTGAATGCCAAATAAGAGGAAAAATAATTAATTTTTAAAAGAGAATCATCACAACTACCTACAGAAAACTCACTTTTTTATCTAAATTACAGCCAACTATATTTTTCAAATATGGTTCATCTTACGAGCCTGCTTTCAGAGCATCATCACGGTTCAAGCTCAGAAGAAAAATTCCGTAATTTCTTCACTAATTCAAGTTTCTTGGTCTTCGATTGATTCAACATATTTGGCTCGTTCCGAGGCTCGTTCAAATGCCCATATGGAAGAAAATCGGATTTTCCAAAATAATTCATCTTATAAGCCAGCTTTTAGAGCACTTAGAACAAAAACCAAGTAATTTCTTCACTAATTAAGTTTTTTTGGTCTGCGATTGATTCAACATCTTTGGCTCGTTCCGAGGCTCGTTCACATGCCCCTAAGGAAGAAAATCGTATGCCATTACAACGGGAGGCCTCAGAGACCAAGTTAAATCTGATTGAGGTTCATCATCAGAATCAAATTTAATGAAAACTGTATTTTGCGCAATTACTTGTTTAATAGTTATTTTGCATATTATTCTCATTTTTATTAGGGACAATCAATTTATTATTGCTCATTAATCGGGAATAACTTTTTACTGTTCAACTTCTAATGGCAAAGCCTGTTCTACATCAAATAGTCTCTGCTGATCTACTGTGAGATCTGATATCTGAAATATATCCTGAAATTGACTCTAACCCGTTTTCATATTAAAATAAGTTTCGTACAATAAGTCACCCCAAAATTGAAGCCAGTCGAATTTACGCACCCGCAGTATACTCAGCGCAAAAATCGGTGTGTTCCACCATCTAGCACGTGCTTCGGGGCCAATAATAAGTGGGCAATTTTCTCGCTGAATGTACGTCAGCTACTGACATGTGCTGAATGTTGATGTGGCCGCCGAATATAATAAAATTGTCAAGAAACCTATAGCTTAGCTATTTTAATTTTTTGTTTAAATAGGATCTTATTTAGAGTTGCCAACCGTCCCGATTTTCGCGGGACGTCCCGATTTTTGGGGCCATTTCATTACGTCCCGCCAAGACCTATGGCGGGACGCCAAATGTCCCGATTTTCAATCGAGAATCAAATTTGCCCGCAAACACGACAAACAGATACAAGATACACCCGTTTTATATTCACTCCTTATATAAAAGGAAACTTAATTAAAAGTGAGTTACAAATAAAAGTTAATCTTACACTGACTTGTAGAGAATTTTACAAGCACGCAATTTGCAATAAATCAAAGCTGACTTCGGCAAAAAGCCAAAAAATCACTGCTTTAAAATAACGCAATAGAATATATTTTTTAGTTGTTAGTTCTTAGTTATTACAAAACAAAATGTTATTTTTTACATTGCATAGGAATAAATTTCCTTTGTAATATGTTATCTAGACAGAATTAGAATTTACAAGAAGTAGCCTTTAGTTGTGTAGTGTCTCATTGATATTATTGTTATGTTTTCATGTTACATGTGTAGGTATATACTAGGTAGGATATTCTCATGATACAATAAACGTAAGGTATGATATCGCGCAGGCGACGATTCGTCTGTGACGTCATTGCGAGCTTTGTTTGGCGCTGCGCGCCGGCCGGCATTTACGACATGAACAAACGTGTGCTTTGCATTTGAGATTCGTATGTTTTAGATTTAAATTTTGTTGTAGTTACTGTTCCTGAGACGATGTTTGTTGGTATTTTTAATTAAAAAAGGGTTAATTATGAGGTGTGCTGTGGACGGATGTAAGGTGGATAACCAAGGCAAAAACTTTGATAGGAATATAAGGTGTTTCACTTTTCCCAAAGACAAAATATGTGTAGTAAATGGGTTCACCTGTGTTTTCGTAAGGATACATTTAATAAAACTTCTGCACGTATTTGCTCAAAACATTTTGAGGAAGATGACTATGTACAGGGTGGCCCGTTTAAGACGGGCCTATACCTTATCTCGAAGACTACGATGGTTGCAAAAAAAAATTAAAAACAAAAGTTGTTCCTAGTAAAACGATCTTTACTTTTTGGTAATTTTTTTAATCTGATGGGAAAGTGTGCGGGAAAGTAAAATTCTCTAAAATCACCAGAGACAAGAACATGTTCATATACCTTTAGAAACTTTACACTTTTGGACTTTTTATGCAATATAAGAAACCGTTTTAAGTCATAATTATACTCTTTTCCCTAAAAATTTCCGTAATTCGCGATATTGTAACTTAAACCAAAAGCCATATATTTTTAAATCCTCGGTATAGTAGTAAAAAATTATGTCAAGCAACAATACTTATAAATGTCAGATTGACAGATTTTAAACAAATCTAGGTGTAAAACGAAGTATCCCAAAAAACAGGCTCTTTTCTCTCAAAGCTTCCGTAATTCGCGATATTACAACTTAAACCAAAAACCATATCTTTTTAAGTCATGTCAGGTCAACAATAATATTCATGTAAAGCAACAGTAGGTATAATTGACAGATGCTTTTTCTTTTATTTAAATATGGGTCATTATTGTTCTGTGCTTGTTTGGACTGCGCTCGTAGAAAAAATATTGTTCCTAACACTTGCGCAAAGTGACTTTTCCGCATGCACTCGACTGATTGACCGAACTCCGCTTCGCGTCGTTCGGTCAACATCAGTCGCGTGCGGAAAAGTATCACTTTGCGCACATGTTAGGAAAATAACTATTACTCCATCTCTAATGGTTTTGCTACCATCAGGATTTGATAAATTTAACAATTTCTAAAAAAAGAAAGATGACTAAAATTATTATTTAAGAACAAATATTATTATCGATTTCCTTTTTTTTTGCTGTCGATTGGCCAATACTCAATAAACGTTTTTTAGATAAAAGTAAAAGTTTTTTACGTTTCTCTAAAGATGCTGTTTTTAATACAACTATTTTGATCCATTCATCATAAAAGTTATGTTGAATATTATTTTTTTTTATTAGTATTTTTATAGTATTAATATGTAATAATTAGTTTTTAATGTCACCCAGGACACAAATTTTCTTAAAAAATAGAGAAAATAGGTAAAACATAATGATTATGTGCCTATAAACGTATGCATTTCAATAGAAGCCAATCACGCAATGACGTCAATGCGCGGAGCGAACGAATTTGAGACGGTTAGGTATCATACCTTCCGTTTATTGTATTGGGATATTCTATTCTATATTCGGTTATTTTATTTTCTTTAGAATGTCCTATTGTGCCTAAAAATGTTTTTCTTTTAAATTCGATTAAAATGTATTCTTGACTATTCTATATTCTCATTAAAAATCCTCCCTGGATTCAAAATTGATGTTGTGCACGGCAAACTTTCAACTCCTTACTTTAGGTCCCGATTTTATTAGGGATGTCCCGATTTTTCATGTGCAACATCCCGATTTATGAAATCTTGGAGTTGGCAACCCTAATCTTATTACACAGTTAGGATTGGTTCAGCTGAATGTCATTACATTTTATTAAAATAAATAGATTCGTATGCTTATATGGGGATCTCAAAAACGGTAAGAAATAGAAAACTGGTTAATTGTAAAGGCATAGTCAGTTGATCCAAATGGAAACTCGATTATTGTGTGGCGATGGCGATGGCATGGCGGTAAGAAAGTTGGTAATTCTTAATTTGTTTCTGAGACTTTTTTGGGGAAAACTGTAATTATGGAAAATTGTTTGGTTTTTCCTGACTTCATCGAAGAGATATGATTAAATTAAGTTTACCTTAACATTGTCATCTTTTGCCGTTCTAATATTAAGTTGTATTAATCGACGTTTCTTCTTTGAAGAAAGATCAACTCATTTTTTACATTTATTTTTTTAAAGCTTTTCGATTAGATTTACAAACAGATTTATAACATAAGGATCGAACGTATTATATTGTCTCAAGGCATAGTTGGTCCATTTGTAAACTCAATTACTGTGTGGCGATGTCGGTAAGAAAGTTGGTAATAATAAATGTTTCTCAGATTTTTTTGAGAAAAACTAATATTTTGGAAAATTGTTTTGTTTTTCCTGGCTTCATTTGCAGAGATATGATTAAATTAAACTTATTAACATTGCCATTTTTTGCTTTTCTAACATTATGGTGTATCAGCCGACATTTCTTCTTTGAAGAAAGGTCATCAACTTACTTTTACATTTATTTTTTTTTAAACTTTTAGATCTCATTTCTCCATAGATTTAGTAGATTTTCAAACATTTACATAGGAAGCGAACGTGTTTATATTGTCTCAAGGCATAGTTGATCCAATTTGAAACTCGATTATTGTGTTGCGATGGCGGTAATTTGGTAGTACTTAATGTTTCTGAGATTTTTATGAGGAAAACTGAAATTTTGGAAAATTGTTTTGTTTTTCTGGCTTCATTTGAAGAGATATGATTAAATTAAGTTTACCCTAACATTGTTATTTGTTGCTTTTCTAACATCAGATTGCAATAATCGACGTTTCTTCTTTGAAGAAAGGTCATCAACTAATTTTTTACATTTATTTTTTAAAGGTTTTCGATTAGATTTACAAACATTTACATAAGGATCGAACGTATTATATTGTGTCAAGGCATAGTTGGTCCAATTGGAAACTCAATTACTGTGTGGCAATGTCGGTAAGAAAGTTGGTAATACTTAATGTTTTTCAGATTTTTTTGAGAAAAACTTAAATTTTGGAAAATTATTTTGTTTTTCCTGGCTTCATTTGAAGAGATAGGTATGATTAAATTAAATTTATTAACATTGCCATTTTTTTGCTTTTCCAACATTATGTTGTATCAGCCGACATTTCTTCTTTGAAGAAAGATCATCAACTTACTCTTGCATTTATTTTTTTTTAACTTTTGGATCACATTTCTCCATAGATTTAGTAGATTTACAAACATTTACATAGGAAGCGAACGTGTTTATATTGTCTCAAGGCATATTTGATCCAATTTGAAACTCGATTATTGTGTTGCGATGGCTGTAATTTGGTAATACTTAATGTTTCTGAGATTTTTATGAGGAAAACTGAAATTATGGAAATTTGTTTGGGTTTTCCTAGCTTCATTTGAAGAGATATGATTAAATTAAGTTTACCTTAACATTGCTATTTTTTGCTTTTCTAGCACTAAATTTCATTTATCGACGTTTCTTCTTTGAGGAAAGATGAACTGATTTTTTTACTTAATTTTTTTCTTAACTTTTGTATCACATTTCTCCACAGATTTAACAGGTTCACAAATATTTACATAAGAAACGAACGTATTCTATTGTCTCTCTGTAACAAATTGTCCTTTGTCGGGACCAGTAAAATGGAATAAATATTTGGGTCTGAAGTTAAAAAAAATTAATAGTGCTCAAAACAGAGGCTAGTAAAATCGTATCCAAACTTTTTTTTAGAAGAGCAAAAGATACAACCAGAAAGATGCCTTTGTGTTGCTATATCTCTTCAAATAAATAGAGAAAAATAAATGTTTAAAAATATATATACTAAAGCTGGAAACGCACCAGCTGCAGCATTTTGTGGACAAAATGTAGAGATTATCTCATCAGTGCATGATTATCATCCGTCAAAGTTACAAGTGTCTTTTTTGAGTGGTCTTGGGTGGACAAAATGGGCAGGCAAGGAAAGAGTTGTGGTAATTCTTAGAGCTGTTGGATGAGGAAAATCAAAGGGAAAATAGATTTTTTGGGTTCATCTGGTTAATCAAAAAATAAATATTTGATTTCATTCATGAGCAAAGAAACGATCCAGAACAATTTTACAACTCGATCACGTTGTAGGGAATCGATACACGTCAAATGTTTAATAAAGATTCACACTTTCTCTTCTTTTGAGGATGCGCAAGACTTGTAAATAACGAAAAATACACTGATCACTAGGGATGTTGTGAGGAAATTGGCGCCTGTTCTTCGGAGGTGCAATATGTTGCGAAACAAAAAGTTGCGGCCGGTGTGTTTTCAGTTTAACTTTTTGCTGCCACTTAACTCACGGATCATGTGCATAGGAGACAGGAGCTACATTGTTACTAGTACACTTTTTACACTCCTTCAGAATAATTTAGTACTAATTTTAAACTGCGATAATGATATCCCATAGGCAACACTCTCGTATTTCTTCACACAAGGTGCTACAATTTCGATTGTATACATAAGAATGCATTAAATTGAGGCAAAGCGTAGTTTACTTGTCAATAAAATACCGTCAAGATATTTGAAAATTTCTGACTACATCTCAATTTATCAGGCAAAAATAGAAGTTTATCAAAATCTTTTATTTTCTCCTTAAATTATTTAAATAAGTATTTCACAACTTTATTTTTGATAACTTTTTCTGCTCTACAATATGGTGTCAAATTTTAACTTCGATATTTCGGCCCCGTGCCACCACTACCATCAAATTTATTTTTACAGACTTGGATTTTTGCATTTCGTGAAAGCCTGCGGTTTCCTGAAACAAACAATGTACAACACTAATCAGTGCATATTTTTCATAAGAACCTATACATTATGTGAAAAAGTATCTACCTCTTTGGCGCTTATGAGAGACTTGTTTTATGTTTTGAGTCTACTAACAAGTGTGATATGCCATTGATTTTGGGAGGTCTACATCTTGAAAAAATGGTTATGAAAAATCCAGTTTCTTATTTAAAAAAGTTGAGTTGAAGATGCTGACCCTGGAGCGAAATTTAACGACGATGCCGGCGTCTTGTAAAGTTGTCATAATAAAGTGCAATTTGGTGGCAGGCAGAAACAAAGTGTGCTCCATAACAATATGTAAAACTTCTTTTATTATTAATTTATCACACAATTTTATTCTTGATAAAAGGTGATGAAAATTATTAGGAATTACCATTTTTAAAACAGTATCTACTTATATTTTTAAAGTACATAAAAAATACATATAAAAAAAGGAGAGATGTTAGGTAAATTAATGGATATAATTTCTTCAGTAGGTACCTAATATAAAGTGATAAAAACACATTATAGGGCTTTTTTAAATATTATTTGTATGGTATTTAAGTTTAGATCTGCTGTTTCAGAGGTATTAATTTGAAATATTTTCCACTGTATACCTGATTTTGCAAAGTAAGTTTTTGATTTTTTTGCGCTCCTTGTATAGGCTCGGTTAAAGTTGTTCACCTTTGCATGGGCACCAATTTTTATCAAATAAATAATAAAAAATATGGTACACACTTTTTATCACTGCATCCCAGTACTTCTCCCAACTTCCTCCATATTTGTTCGTATACTTCGCCATAATTCCATTTATTTCCTCAGTACTCCCCATGCTGCTCTTCAGGGAAACATCGACAGTCTGGTGCTTTCGCAACGGCAAAGTTCACGGAATTAAAATATATATTTTTAATTATGTAAACTTTGGCAACGGTATAATACAAAACCTCAGCATTGGCAAAGTTTACGGAATTAAAATATTCTGTACACTTTGGCATTGGGAAGTGTCACTTGATGTCCTTCTACAGAACCAGAAACAATGTGCAATATACATATAGTATCAATAGTGAGCCACTTCAGGCGATCACTGCGATGGGAGACCTGAGTTTCTCTTGACACCTGAGTCGCTTCTGTTCCCCACATTGCCGAAGTGGTTTCGAAATTCGTGAAACTTCGTAAGGCTTGTTAAGGGATCCTCCGCGGATTTTATTCGACCACACCTAGAGTATGCATCTGATCTTTGGTCACCCAAAATAACATTGAGCAGGACCAGCATAAATTCTTAAAACTCTTGGCATATAAGGACAATATTGGACCCCAGTCCAATGATAGTGATTTTTGCAGGACTTAATATGTCAACACTTGCTTACCGACGCAGTGTTAGAAACTTACAAATGTTATATAATCTAATAAACAAGAACGAGTCATGTTTCTTTTTGCTCGGGATAATCTTCAAACGTTAACGTTCCGCCCAGACTTACATGCTCCGTCAATATTTTCCATGTTCCACATCATCACACAGACTATGGCTGTAATTCGTTCGTCCCGGCTCGATTTCTATAGCAGTCAAAAAGTTGCAACATTGAGTAGCCTTTTATCCCTATTCAATGATTTGTCCAATCTTAATGCTTGCTGAGATCTTCTGCTCGGCTCAATCACCTCTTTAACGTTCATGCCCATGCACATACATAAAAAAATATTTTTTTCTTTTTTCTTTCTTTAACTAGTTGCTAATGTGTTTTGTTTATATTCTATATTAATTTAGTTATTATGTATGCATTAGTTCATTGTACTAAGTTAATAGGCTCTCTCCGTGAATAAATAAATAAGTAAATTCCTCACTATTTTCCGCGTGTTTCTTCAATACGTCCCCGTAGTCTACAACATACTCCCCCACTGGCTGGCCCATCAGTCTCGTATATCTGGTAAATTTACCACGAAATTAACTGCCATCGAAACCATTGCGTTAACAATGGTTTCCATGGAAATTATGGTCTTCTGCCGTAAGAGATGGATATACCCTATTCTAACCAATTTTGTTATTTTCCGTATAGCTTCAGTACAGAATGTTATAAGTATGTATTTTATTAAGAGAACGGGATTATATATTTTTGAAAAAGTTTTTCTTGGAAATCACAAACTCAAAAATTTATTCTACCTTAATATTAAGCTTCCCCCTTCCTTAATTTCTTGCCTTCGAGCTTCTTATTATGTTGTTTTACCTTGTCCTTATTTTTCGTGTGTTTGACCTCGTATTGACGCATCCTGTGGTGAGTTCTTACTGATTTGTTTCATCTAAAATAACCGACAGTATGGACCCTTGTTCTGGAATTATCTTCAAACTTCTTGCCTCATTGATCCATTCTATCCTTTAACTACATATATTATTCTTTAATTTAATGAACAGCAATAAAAACCTACAAAACTAAATGTAAAGAAACTCGAAATGGAATTATTACTTCTGTATTATATGTTCCTCTTAACTCCTCGGATATGTGGATAAAGAAAATAAATAGTAAAATTGTATTCCTGCTACCCTGAATACAATCCCATACTCCCTCTAAAACACATCCTCCATGATCTCGCACATCCCTTCACTATTACCTGCGCATAAATAATCAATGAAAAAACTAGAAAAAAATATTTATGGATTTTAATAGTAAGTAAGGAGACGCTGTTTTCTGTCTAGAGATGGAATTGAAGTAGGAAAAGGTGGTATCTGGTACATACTATTCTACTAATCAAGGGAATACGCCAATACTTTACTTATAAGAGATACAGATATTTCCTTCAAGTTCGTAGTAATAACAACTTTGCTTTCAAGTAATAACGTACCTACATCAAATTAAAAGAGTGCACATCCGTTCTCAAAGAGCAGGGTACAAATAATGGCCTTTTACACAATGCAGACTGATTTTATCGAGATTGAATTCCATTTAGTAAATGAGTAAATGCTCGC
>MU182253.1:127953-208559 GCA_016904865.1 Pissodes strobi
GAGAAGTATCCTGGGAAGATATGTTTATATTTTTTAATTCTGCTTGGAAACATTTTTGGCCAAATACTTATATGGTACCTCATCAGCAAAGGGGAAAGTACTATTTTTGATAAAACTTGCAACCACAGGGTAGGTGCCTATTTATTTCATCGACAACTCGGAAAACTCTCAAATTCCACCTTCTCGAATTTAATTCCTTTACAGAATTCCGTCCGTTAAGCCCGAATAATTTATATCCCGCGAGCTTTCCGAAGTCATTCGGGGGAGAGTGATTGTTTCCGACGGGCACGTCCGAACATGTTCTCCATTTCCTGAGATATCTTCAAAACTTTCCGAATGGTTTTGATTTCGCAAATACTGGAAAATTATAAGTTGCTCCTTTGCTACTTCATGACATCAGCCACTAGAATAGTTTGCGCCAGGTTTTATCGGACGTCTTCTGAAAACAGGAATATTAGATAAGAAGATCGGAGAGGGACGTAAAAGTTCTGAAGGATTTGTGAAAAATTGATACTTCGGTATTTGAAAAGGGATCAAAATTTTGTAAATCTTATCCGAAAATAAATATAATATATTTTTTTACGTGTCACAACATTTATTACTCTTAGTAAGGGTCCTAAATTCAGCCCCATAGCAGATTGTAGCTTATTTTAAAAACAATTTGTTTTTGGATATTTTTTAAAATTTTCTGAGACATCGGTATAAGGTATGCTATGTGGTGTGGTCCCCTAGCGCCACCCTCATTTTCTAATGCTGGTAGTTCCAAATTTTTGCAAGATTTTTAGGATTACCTTGTCTTGATTCTTTGTTCCTTGCCTATAAAAATACGTTATTAAGTGTTCAAATATTTGAGGACAAAACGTATTATATCTATAACATTTATATTACAGTCGCTCCATGGCGGATTGGCGAAGTCCTATCGCGTCTGCAGTTTACGTATATGCCTCCTGGTTCTATATGGCCTACAGTCTCTGACGTCACGAAATTTTAAACTCTAGTACGTGGACCTTAATATAGGACGTATTGGTTTTTATCGAAAATGGTGCCTCCTACATCTTTTTACCACGAGTCAAAATAAAGAAAAATAAGAACATTTTATTTAATAAATCCGCATTTTCTGCGTCTCTAGACACGGAATTAATTACATTTTCACTTTTACCAAACCATTTCAGAACTCGAAAACCCAAGAAGTGACAAGTCTGTGGAGAGCTAATCGTTAAAAACTCATTTTGGGGGACCTATGTCGAGAGGAACTTTTCGTTATATTTCTAGCTCTAGCAACACTTTTCCAAAATATATGAACCTTATTCCCGGACATCCTAAATAGATAGTAATATATTATTATTCAATAGAAAGCATTCTAGTGGGCGGGCGCCAGACAGTCTGTGCAATGGGCTGAATAATCTCTGAATTTATGGAATCGTAAACATTGTGCAGACGGCAAATTGAAATTTAGCACTGGCCGACGTCAGCTAATGGCCGATAGACACGAAGCTTGCAGTGCTTGCACACAAGGGCAAATAGACCGTTTTAAACCCAGATAACTAGAGTTTGAGAACATTTATTAGGCGAAGTCTCGTTTGTTGTTTAATATTGTCAATACGAAAACTTTGTTACCGGTTACCGCATTATACATTATATTATTCGATATGATATTTTTTCTTCAAACGTCAGTAAATCCGTTATTACTCGACTGTGTAGGCGGCAGTGAAGTTTCGTTTTTCCTCCGCCGGAGCTTTACTTTTCACTTTTCCGCCGGCGGAGGTAAAAGTGTTATCATAGCAACATAGATACAATACAAACAAACATCAAAATAAGCGTCAACAACTCAAGAGTTATTAAACTAAAATTTGTATTTATCACTCAATGTGTGACTGCATTTCTAAAAATCACTAATTTAGGAACAAATTGGTTATTATTTAATCGAACTTACCCAATAACTGCTTATCAATACGGAATTAAAACGCAATCGAACACGCAATTTTTAAAATATAATTATTGTTGACAGTGTCCACTGACAGCTTTATGTTACATTACTATAGCAACAACCTGAGCCTATTCACCGACACCGCACCGGTCTAAGCCGCCTTGCGAACCCACTTATCTTTAATAATAATAATTATTACTATTAAAAAGAGACTTTTTGCATCAATTTGTCAACATTTGAAGAAAAAACAGCATATTTTATTTGGAGGAAAAGTTACTTTTCATGGCTTGCTCTCTATTACCAGCCTCACTCCGTTCGGCTGTTAAACACGAGCGCGCCATGAAAAGTATTACTTTTCCTCCATATAAAATAATATACTATTATTATGATGAAAGAAAAAGATAATTGACTGACGTTGGTTCATGTTCATACTTCGTATGCAGAGCGTAATGTCATTGGAAAAATTCACTGGACGAGACGGGGCACTTAAAGATAAAGAATAAATAAGGCAATATTTTGAGAAATTTTTTAAAAACTGAACCTTGCAACATTTGGCAGGGAAAATTTGAAAATAATCGTAAATGATAAAAAAGGATCTCAAACCTAAATTTAAAACCTATTGTATAGTGCTAAAATTCTCTTAATTGCAATAACGCAAATGCTTGTTTTTTGCTCTTTTTTGTAAAATCTTCACTAAAATTAGCATCTTTTCAATTATTGAAAATTTGCTGTGCTTGCTGTTGCTATTAGTCGTGTCGGTATCTTTTCTTCGAATTTATTTTAATTCGGAAGAACGAGCAGAAATGCTTTTTGTTAATGGTGCTCAGGGTATGTGCTATTTGAGAACTGTCATTACTTTTAATAAAAGCCATAAGAGGTTTGGTTTCAAAATTTCAAGAAACTGGATCCTTTGGAAATAAAAAAAAAGGCAACAACATAGAGTTTTGGATAGATATGCAGATTGAGGTTATTGGCGAAGCATAAATGCAAAGGTGTCAACGCGTCATTTAACAGCACGTATTCAGTGAATCTGTTAGGAAAAGAATGAAAATGTATAAGTTTAAAGTTTCACACAAAATGAAAATTTTGCGAAACTTTGTGACGGTGATCCGGATAGAAGTATTAGCTTTTGAAACCATGGAAGAGAGAATTACACCAACACCCGAATTTATAAAAAAAAACATTTGCTTCAGTGATGAGTTTTTCCTTTTTCTAAATGGTCGTTTGAATAGACATAACTGTCGCTGCTGGAGTGTCGTTAATCCACATCTTTTTACAGAGAGTCCACTCAATATCCCCAAAAAGCTTGGAAGGAAATAATGGGAGATAATATCGTAGGTACTTTTTTATTGAAGGCAATTTAACCGGCCAAGTTTATGCTGTGAAATACTCAACCAAACTATAGAACCTTCGATTGTTCATGAACTTGAAAACCAAAGACATTTACAAGGCAATCTAATTTTGAACGAAGACCTTCTACACTAATATGCTGCTGTCGCGAGAGAGTGCATGGCGGGACCAAATTTATCCAAACTAGTCGATTGACAGAAGAGGTACAATGGAATGGCCGCCAAGATCATCTGACCTTACCCCTATGGACTTCCTTTTATAAGGTTGCATTAAATCACTAGTTCCAAAAACCCAGCCGACTTCTCTGGAAGAACTGCGTTAGAGGGTAATTGATGGTTGTCGAAATATTCCAAGATACATTTGTCAGAAAGTTAAATAGGAGTTTAAAAATCGATTTTATTTCTGTTTGGAACAAAATAGAAATCATTTTGAGCACTTAATTAAAATGGTTACAAAAAAGAGCGAAAAACAAATATTTGCGTTATTACAACTTTTCCTACTTAAATCTTATTAATGTTGGTATCGCTAAAACCCATTTTTATAAGCTTTCCAGAGGGGAGTGACAAGTGGGATAGTGCCATTTAAGAAAGTGCATGAGGGTAGATGAGTGTAGGTCTGCAAAATACCTCATTTTTATTCTCTCGCTTTTTTGTAGAAATGGTGTTTTTAGTGCAGAAAATATAGCCATTGTAAATTTTCAAATTGTCACCCTGCCCTGTATATTAGGTGCAGTACGATGAGGTGTAATTTTGATGCTTCTTCGTTTGAGTAGCAAAAGTGTCAGACTAGTGATTGCAATTAAATATAGACCCAAAATGTGTGGTATCAACATTTTCAGGAGTATGTAGGTAGATTTTCGTAATGTAATATACATGATATTTTATTGAACTGTATATTCAATCATATTTTTTTTCTGGCGATTTGCATAAATCCGGTCAATTTGCTGTATTTAGTAAAGAATTTTTCCAGCCCTATCCATAGGTCGTCACAATATGCAATGCTTTAACCTGAAACTTCGGACTTTTTAATTATTGCTTTTTTTGCCAGTTTAATGATGAGGACTGAAAGTGAGTTTTTAGCTCCGTTCCAATTTTTTAATTACCGTGTGTCGTTAATTCTTTATTTTTCATATATTACAATGTTTAGTGATTTGCGTAATTTATACCTTATAGTTTATATTTAAAGTACATACAGAATATTTTAAACTTTATGTACAGGTCATGCAAAATAAGCAGAACCCTAAGATGCGCAGATGACAGAAAAGGATAGTCAGTGTACGACCGAGATAGGAAAGACCAAATTTTGGTACACTCCGCGTAGAAAATAAAAGCGGCATTGGATTCATATACGGTCGCTTGGATAGGTACTAGTACTGTTTACCTCTTTGCTATTTATTTAATAGTTATGCTTTTAGTGTTATAATATTTATGGTTTGGATAATAATAAGTCAAGTCGAAAATAAAATTAAGTGTTTACGCATATTTAATGAGCATTTATTAGTTCGCATCATTTAAAGAAATACATTTTATTGGCAGCCTTGGCTAGTACACAATACTAGAAAAGAAAATATTAATATAACAGAACAAATATCACAAAATATTACATAAAGGTTATTAAAGATAGGTATTTTTATTACTTTCATGTTGGTGTATTTCTTCTATTGCCGGCATCAGAGCTTTCGTCTGAACTGTTGTCATTCCTTCTAGACACAAACTCCTTCATCTGTACCCACTCTAGTTCAATAGGGTTAAGGTCAGGATCATAGGGAGGTAGTCGAACCAAGGTGTGTCCCCCACTGGAAAATATTTCATCGACCTTATACGTTTTCTCCCTTGGTTTTACCATTTTAATGAGACTATAAAGCTCCGGTTTTATTATTTCATCGCCAAATGGAATATTTTTCTCGCCTAACCACTTTTTCACATATTCTTTCTTTGTTAACGATGTAGGACACTTATTTATTTGCCTGTTGTGGTATGGCGCGTTGTCCATTACTACTACACTGTTATGGCGTAAATTCGGCACTAGCTGGTTTTTTACCCACTTTTCATAATTTTCATAATTCATCTCATTATGGTAATCCCCAGTACTTAGTACTGCTGTGTGACTTCCATCTGACATATGAATTATCTTATAATATGCCTTTGTCAGTTTCGCCGCTCCAAGATTTTTGGATTGTATGTGATGAATGTATGGCATGGTTCATCCATATTCTTAAACAATTGGGCGTCCTTCTGCACGGTAAGCTTTCATTTTCTTTACAAATTGGATTCGAAGATGTCTTACGTCAGGTTTTTCCATTAAAATTCTTCTTTTCATTTTGGTTTTTCTTCAACGAAATGCAATATTTTTTCTCTCCTTAAACTGTTCACGCATCCCTGGTAATTGCTATTACTTTGAAAGTGTATCAATTCTCGCTAGAGTTAGTACTTGTTTTTCTGTTTTATGGAAATGGTGGATTGTTCTGCGTAACACACGTTGATAAGCATCGTCCAAAGCTATTTTGCTTTTTGTATTTTCACGTTTTTTGTTTGGCCTGGAAAAAGATGCAACTACATACCAGATTCGACATTTTTGGTTTCCTGCTTGATTCGTTTCATTTTGCTCAGACTAATCTTGGCAGCGGCTGAAATACGCTCGTGCACTTTACTGAAATAATTTACTGGTCTTCCTGCATCTGCTTCTTGTTTCATAAACTGTATAAGATTATAAATTACTTCGCGGCTTTGACCGTTTAATGCCCGCCTTTCAACTTTGCTTTTAAAAGACATGTTTGCAAATAATCCAAATTAATAAATTAATTCGCAAGAAACGTCCTACTTTTTTAACAGACTGTACAGAAGTGTCGTATCAAAGGCAATCAGATAAATGACCTCCTAGATAGACCCGCCCACCTGTTTACTGCACACCCGAAGGTTAGGGCTCTTTCTATTTTGCGAGACCTGTACCTAGTTGTTTTGCTTAGTGTTCAATTTTAACTACAGCTAGGTTTTCTCGTAAGCCTCAAGTGAAACTTCTTTAGCGAAGGTAAAGTCAGAAAAAAATGCTTATCAAAGTGAAACGCTTATCAAAGATGTTCCAGTATAGCTAGAGGGTTGAAATTTTCAGGACATGTAGCCGGGGCAAAACGAGGTTCCAGGACGAAAACTGGACCCCGTCTCCCAACCGCGTTTGGCCAGGAGAGGGGGAGAAGAAAAACTTAAATAATTAATTTCGGGAGAATGGGAAGAGGTACGGGCTCGAAACGTATGGGTGGAACCGGGGCTCTAATTTAAGAGGGGATTTTGGTGAAAAAGAGGATCGAAAATTACCCCGTGGCTCTATGTCATCGGTGAGGAGAGGGGGAAAATATATCCCCATCTCCCCGTATACGCAAAACAATAAGAAAAAAAATTAATAATAAAAAAGAAAAAACTGTTCGGAAAGTTAATAAGAGTATTATAAAACCATATAAAGAATAATAATAATAATAAAAAAGTTGAAAAAGAGGAAAAAAAATTAAAAGTGTCAAAACCGGGGACAGAAGTTGAGAAAAAAAATCATACAAAAATAGAAACTCAATTCCTTATATCTCTTTCAGAAGTTTCACTTCAGTTGTGTGCTTATAAAGGTGAGGCACATAATTTTTTTAAAATAAAAATAATTATTGTGGCTTAAAAAGATCGTAAATAGTGACAGTATAGTCGTAAAAATTTTTTTTAGAAAAGTCAAAAAAATATCCAAAAATATTACTGAATAAGGTGTATATTTGCATGTATCCGAACATGTAACATTTTAGGTTTTCGTACACATCCAATCGATATAAAAGGGGCCACTTAAAACTTCTGTATATTCGCCTTATGTGAAAACAATAAACACTATCTATTTTTTGGCAAGGAGCTATAAAGTTGAAACCAATTTATCGACGCCAGAGGCCCATTCTTTCTACAGAAAATGGAGAAAAGCGACGGGAAGTGCAGAGAACACTGGAAAGTAAACTCGTAAAGAAACTTGGAAAAGTTTATGGTGATTGGTTGTTCGCAATACGGGCTTAATAAAAGCCATTGGATCGTGTTATCTAAAGTGTTTGTGCTGTTCAACAGACGTACAACTTTTAAGGGCATAGAGAAGGAAATATTGTATAAAAAAGTTTGCGAAGAAATATCTCTATATGGTTAATATTAAAAGGGAAAGATGATATTATTATTAAAAGCCGTTTCTAACCCATCGAAATTTTGCATCCAAGTATCTCACAGTAAATAGCACACAAGAATTCCATGGCGATTTAGCATCTTTCAAAAACTTTTTGAAATAGTGGTAAATAGTAATTGTTATGTGACAAGTTCAACGTATGAATTCTTTTGGTGTTTTGATTGTTGAGATATAAATCTATCAAGATTACTCTAATGTTAGCTGTACCACGGATCGTCTTATGTTTCTGTTTATCTAGGACAAGGTAGGAATAAATGTTTCACTTTGTCCACATAAATCTCAATCATTTACAAAAAGTGTAACATTATATTTAAAGTTTTTCACGTGAGAACAATCACTAAATGCGTTTTTTCTTTTCAACCCCATGAGGTTGTTGGATAGTTATTATTTTTTCGAATAAAAGTAAATCAATCACCAAATTCTTCATCTGCATGGCCTGTAGATTTCTCTATTAAACAACCAAAACCCTCCTTTTTAAATACGCCGCCTTAAAGTTCGTTATTTTTTTTGTTTTATAGTATGACCTAAAACACCTAAATAACCCTTTTCATTTTATGACAATTTATAATTGCTAAAAAGCAAACCAATAAAATAAACTACTGGACATAAATACTGCATCAAGGAAATGTTTAATCAAAATTTCAGGATCGATATCTTAAAGACGAGACCAGATATCAAGATCCGGTTTTCAGTGTTCGTTGAGTGTGCGAATGGTAAATAATATATACATTGGGTGAAGTGAATCCCTTGTATTTTTGCAAAATTTGGTTAACTCTAATTATTTTCTACACATTTTCATTTTTCTTTCTGCTCACAAAAACGATATTTGTCAAAACCCAAATTTTGCCGATATTTGATTTTATGTTTTCAAAATACGGATATTATTATATTATATAAGTGAAGCCTTAAGACAAAGATTTGCTTATTTTATGATCAGTATTTACGGCGTTACCAATAGCAGCAGGAATCAGGAATGGATAGAAATTGCGAATTTGCTTTGTTTCATACATTTTCGTATAATCCGCTTTTCAAAATATACCAATTTTGATAAAAGTTTTAAGAACAATTGACATATTTGCCTCAACAGTGTTTTAATTTTTCTTTTTTTTTTAATTTATTTTTAAATACTAAGAAGCTACTTAAAAACGTTATACATTATGCGGATATACAGAGTGTCATGAAACCAAAGGTTTTCTTTATTTCCCTACATATTTAGTACAATAGAGGCGTGTAGATATGCAATCTATTAGAAGCACGGTATAAATAGATATTTTCTTCAAACGTCAATAAATCCGTCATTACTCGACTGTGTAGGCGGCCGTGAAGTTTCGTTCTTCCTCCGCCGGAGCTTTACTTTTCACTTTTCCGCCGGCGGAGGTAAAAGTGTTGTCATAGCAACATAGATACAATACAAACAGACAACAAAATATAAGCGTCAACAACTCAAGATTTATTAAACTACAATTTGTATTTATCACTCAATTTGTGACTGCATTTCTAAAAATCACTAATTTAGGAACAAATTGGTTATTATTTAATCGAACTTACTCAATAAGTGCTTATCAATACGGAATTAAAACGCAATCGGAGGCGCAATCTTAAAAAAATAATTATTGTTGACAGTGTCCACTGACAGCTTGATGTTACATTATATTCACCGACACCGGTCCGTTCGGCTGTTAAACACGAGCGCGCCATGAAAAGTATCACTTTTCCTCCATATAAAATAATATACTATTACTTGTACTCTGGTAGAAGTGTAATGAAATCCTAAAATACAGGTTATTTTGCAGCTTTCTCCCTGTATAATGATAAGCATGGTTTAAACAGAGCGGCCAAATAAATATGGTTGTGAAGACAAAATTACGCTGGATCTTCCTACATTTTGGATATAACACTCCTGCGAGCAAAATAAACAGCTATAGATTGACCCAAGCATTGACCTAAATTTGTAACACACCAACAAGCATATATCTCGTTGGATCTTTTTAGTTGTTTGATACCATGTTCTTACCATACCAGGAAAAATTGTTTTTAAAATGTACATTTCCGTGTTGCTGTATATAGGATACTTCTAAAATGTTAAAATTTTAATTAATATAAATATTATGTTTAATTAAAATAATAAAGGTTTAAAAAAAAAGTTGGTCCATTTTTCGACGCAGAAAAATGGTATATGTCCCAGACATGCCTTTGTTTTGATGTCCTCGAAGCCAAGAGAAGCAATTATTGATAAATTAACGTTTTTCTAGTGCCGTACAGAGTGTTCCCGAAAATAGGCCAAAATAATTTAAAATCTTTTGGTTCATTTCGGGGGACATTCGGGGTAATGTCTTATTTAAATATTATCTCTTCGGGACTCAAAAATATCATCAAAAAATTAGAGCAACTTACTAGATTTGGAACTTAAACGCATTATTTCTTTTGGTTCAGTTTTTATAATACATTGTATAATAACAAAGATGTGTTCCTTTCAAAACTGACAACACTGTAGACGGATCCTGAATGGGTATCAAAAAAGGCAACTTTTCTCTAATTTAACCAACTTCGTAGGCGTAGGAGTTACCGTTTAAAAGATCCCAATAGTGGTCAATTAAATAGTTGCCACCATTTATATCA
This sequence comes from Pissodes strobi, assembly GCA_016904865.1. NCBI lineage: Eukaryota > Metazoa > Arthropoda > Insecta > Coleoptera > Curculionidae > Pissodes > Pissodes strobi. The sequence goes on from MU182253.1 coordinate 138,041, forward strand.
GGAATAGTCTGGAAACGACCGCACCTCTACTCTCGGCCTTGCATCAGGAAAATAACAGAGCTGTCAGGAATATTCTCGATAGGCGATGCTTTATGGGGAAATAATGTAGACGCGGTAAGTTAGTGGTATAGGGTAGCCCAAAACCATACAGTTTGTCGCGAGCCGTGACACTATCTTGGCCTGTTTTTTTTTTGGTATAATTTAAGACTCTGATATAGAGTAGAAAATTGTATATGTTGCGATTAACATAATTTGAAATATAATGTATACTTAAGCCGGCTACGGACGGCGAGCGGTAATATAATATATATTATAGCTTTGTATAATGAGCTATAATAATATTATATTATATTATAACTGCAGCGGACTTGGAATATAAATTTTTATATTTTTCAAGTTTAGTAGGCTGCAGTGTCAAGTGTTGCATAGTTTTAAAAATGTCGAAGTTTTTAATCAGACCTCTTGCGATCAACAAGCAAAATACTATTAAGCTAAACTAACCCATTATTTCCACATAGTACAAACTAAGAGAGTAAAAAGTTGTTTCTATAAAAAATACCTACACGTAATTCAGTGGAATTTTTATCTGGACTAACTCTTTCATGAGGCATAAATACCTGATTTTCTTTATTCTATTGTGGCTATGTCTTTTGGTTATCTGTAAGATATTTTTAAAGACGAATTTTATTGGTTGATTAAAATTGGTCTTATGATCGTTTTTCTGTAAATGTTATTTTGTTTCCCTTCTTTGCCGTTTTTAAACTTCTCTTTTGGAAAATCTCCACCCTACGATCACTCATTGAATTTCCCAAAAAATATAATCATTATCTGATTCTTGACACCATAATATAACGGCTTCTCTCTTGATTGAAACGTGTTTTTCAAGAAATGCATTTATGTAATTCTTAGACAGGATGGCAGGTGATATATACATCATAAATTAAGCCTTGGTAACTTGACACATGCACACATCGAGGAATCAAATACGGGTTACAACTTTACCTGATGTCTTTTTCATATAAAATGGGGCCTGTTGTCGTCGAAAATAGGGTTGATAAGTTTTTTTGATGTGTCACGCGGTGCAAAGGATGTCCTAAGTGGCGGTGTATTGGCATGTCTTTTTTGATCGAGAGGATGTTGTGTATGAGGCTTATCAAACATGGTTTATAGGGTTTTGTTGGGTGGTTATTATTGAGCTATTAAAGCTTTTATGTATAGATATGTAGTACGACCACTTACTTATTTTTAGTGATGCAAAAAACTGAAAAATATAGGCTTGTACAATTTAAAAAATACTTTTTGGAGACATAAGTATTTGATCTATACCTGGGCTCATTGTGTAGGTAGATATACGAGGTAGGCCAGAAATGTAGCTTTAAGTTAAATACGCTGTATATAAATATAATTCTAAATTCCCTGTTAAATTCTAGAAATATTTTATAGCATAAGATGTGCCTAAATTCAACTGTTTTAAATATTAGCATCTGTATAAAGGTCCAGTTTATATTTTAAAAAGGTTACAAAAAGCCACATGTATAACAACACAATTTTATATTTAATAAAATTACATCTTGCTGTTTGCTGTCATAAGGACAGTGTCTAAATATTAAATTGCTCTTTGCACTTTGCTTTTTCCGCAAGAAATCTGTGATATGATTAGAATGACTCTCGTTCACATCATTAATTTCATGTTCTAAGTTGCTTTAGATAATTTTTATTTTTCATATTTTTTTGCTTAATTATTTTCAAATATTCCTATAATTCTTAAAATTACTAAGAATTCAGTTTTTACTAATGTGTAACCCCGTACAAGGTCTTATGATATAAGACTACTTTCATTCAGTTAAACCGTTGTTACTCAAACAACGGTTCAACACAAGTGCAACCATGACCATAAAAATAATATTAAATCCAACGAAAAATAAGATCATAATCAAGAGCTTTACACGTTGTCTCGGTTGAACGTGGTTCTTATATTTTAGCACCCTATTTGTAAACAAACATGGCTGCAGAGCATTTTTTTCGGTTTCGTCTGACGAGGCGACGATTGATCCCGTTTATGGCACCACACATAAAGTCAAGATAAATATTTTTCTTCTTGTGAGTCTGGGGCCTTTTTAACTTGAATATACAGCTGACGATGATGCTAGATTATAAAAGAAAAATGCAGGGGAGTGTAGGGATATAAAAGTGTAAGATACTAATAACATGCTAGTATTAAGTCCTTGATATGAAGGATCAAGTAAATAACCTTAATTTCATTTGTTAATTGTTGCTAATGTTTATTTATCCACAGAATTATATATATGCATGTTTGTATTATTAAAATGTATTAAAAACATAAAAACAATTGAAAGAGCATAAAACAGAATACAACACGTTGTAGAATATCGAGGAAGTAATCAGTTTCAATATGCATAGAATATTAAGTAAGCATGAATTTTGACTGCTCTCTAACTATTTTATTTAAAAAAAAAGGATTTTTTAAACCAAATTGTAATGAACGATGTGTAGGTTTATTACGTTATAGGGGTGTTGCAAAAAACGGGTCAAGTCAAAGGTGTATTTTCCTAATGGAATTTCTCTTATATTTATAAATATCTTGAGACGACACTATTAAAAAGACTTCTTCAACATTTTCAGATATTCATGCTTAAAAAGTAATAATTATTGTTGTGTTGTGTTATTTTTATGCAGCCTAAAAATGATTGAGAGGAAAACAAAGATAGCAGAAGTATTGTTTCATATTTTTATTAATAATAAATAATGATCCGAAAATTAAGATGTGTATTAAATTAATCAATGCATTTTTGATAAATTCGTTTTTCCCTCGGTTATTTTCAATATTGTATTAATGGAGAAATTATTTTATTAATATTTTGTACCCAAATGCAAACGTTAAGTGATAGAATGTACGCTAATACAAACGTTAAGTGATAATAATGTAATACATAAATAAATAAATAAATAAGTCATATTTCCAACAGATAAGTCACCCAATTACAGGAAATACAAAAAGAATTCTTGATAAAGTTCAAAATAGTTATGATAACATATCACAATCACCTACATTAACCCAAGTAAGTGAGAATAAAAACAAAATAATATATCAATTAACTCAGTCACTAAAAATATCACAATGTGTAGAATAAATATTAAGCAAATTACAAATATAGTGTATTGGTGCTCTAGTTAGCATATTAGTTTTAGGACATTGACAATAAAAAGTTAATGAACATTTTGCATTTAATCTGAGAACAATGTACCTAATTTCACTTAGTAATTTGATACAATCAATTCTATTAATCAAGAGTTTAAACAAAAAGGCAATTTTTAATCTATGACTTCTTGTCTGCAAGGATACCATTGCAAATCTATTCAATCAAAAAATATGGTCAAGTCCCCTAGCAGGATAAATAAACATCATCCTCCTTGTAAGCTAGATATTTCAAAAATCCTCGCTGCACAGATTAAAGCTTTATTATATCAACTTGGTAAATTGGATGCCAAATGAGACACCCATATTCTAATTTGGATCTCACGAAACTAAAATATATTATCTTTATTGTGTTAGGGTTTTGAAAATCCTTGCTGTTGAAAATAATAAATCCCAAAGATTTAGAGGCAGTTGACACCACATTACCTAAATGAGTCTTGAAGTCAAAATTTTGATCGAAAGTAGTCCCCAAGTCCCTGATCTCACTACCTCTTGTTAAAATGCAGTTATCAATTGCGTATTCAAGCATTATTGGATTCTTTTTTCTTAAGTAAATGCTGCCTCATTTTGAGTTATTCAAATACAACAAGTCTTGCACCACATGTTTATTTTATTTATCTGATCTTGAAATGCTATACAATAAAATTGTGGTTAGTAGAAATATTCTTAAAAAGCTATTACTTTGAAATCCAAAGAACCTCTTTTAATGTGCAGCTCCTTGTCGGATTTTAGGTCGCAGTTGCCAATTCTATTTTTACGCATTTTTCCAACAGCTCCTAGGTATATTTATTTTTGACAATTCCTCCAATAATGATGATAGACTTGTTAATAAATTGTCAAAATAAAGGCGACACGGGGTTCGTAGCATTTCTTTATTGCTGTTTTAACGCTTTGATACCGCTCATACCAACAAATATATCCATCTGGAGTAGTAGTACCAACCCTTAACTTAAACCCATATCTAATTGGTTTTCGTTTGAGAAATTGTTTTGCATCATGATGACCAAAATAAGAAACCATAGCTTCGTCTACTGAATGATTTTGTTATATTGGTGCAAAATCCATAAATCTTTCATTGAGTTTTTCAAATAATGGTTGTACTTTTGCAAAACGATCACCAAGATCTAACATATTGTTATCACAACAGTGCCAAACGCTCATTATATATTCAACCATGCTACGTGACATGGCTTCAGGCTTCAGCCACAACTGAGCAGAAGTATACCAAAAAAGCTTCATTTAAAAAGAAGTTGTATCTAGCCTTTTATTTATCAAAGAAACGTAGATATTTGAAAAAACAAACAACAAACAAGTTGACAACATTATCAAAAAACTGCTCAAAAAGTTCCACTACTGTTTTATTATTTGATACCCCATTTATTTCAAAACATTTACGCTTGAACAGATTATTTTCCAAATCTCCTTTTATGCACTTGTAAGCCTTTGCATGTTTGTTTATAAATCGGAATGGTCTCGGTTATTCTTGGTCTTTTAGTAAAAGTGGAGAGAGGAAGGCCATCTTCTGGTTCCAATCCAGGGACAAAACTGGCAAGAGCAAAATCGTCTACTGGTTCCCATAACTGATTTTCAAACGTTTTGTGCAAAAACATCTTCGCTCGAAGCTAACTTCTTGGTAGATTATTGATAGAAACCTCGTCTTCATCGCTAAAATCTTCATCAGTAGCACAAGATGGATCGTTTGTATTAACTGGAGGCATAAGATTTATAATGTCACGACTAACAACCATCCGAACGTTTTTGTGCTACCCTATAGAACTAGCCGCCGCGCCGTGCCGCTCGCTTCTTTGTCTGTATGACTCATCGCCCGGCCGAACGCGAAGTTTCAGGAACGCTGGAATTATCTCGATGGCCTCGTCGAGATCATATAGAGTGACCTCGGAATACTTCCCGAATATTCGCGATAGATTTAAGATTATATATAAGCAGACCTAAGGCGAATGTTGGTCAGTCGGTTAGTTCAGTTCAGTTAATCATTGAGTGTTGAATAGATATTAGTTGTAAAGTTATAAGAGTAGTATAGAGTGTTAAATTGTATACAGTGGTAGTGAATAAAGAGAGTATTAGTTGAAAATAGCAAAGTTGTAATTCTGTTAAGAACCCACGGGAAAAACGTAACATTTGGTGTCAGAAGTGGGATTGTGAAGGGACCGGACTTTGAAGCATTCTTCGAGGAGAGAAGAGGGTACAAGTACATTAACGAGACCGTTTTAACCGGTGGATTCTGAGAACATTTTATAACATTATATGGTCAATACAAGGCAACAAACTGCAGAAATGGACCAAATAAATAAAATGTTGGCCGATTTCATGGAAAATCTAAATGCTGAGAGGCAAGCGGATCGGGAAGAAAGGCAGGCAGAACAGGACCGGCTTCAGAAAATTCTACAAGATCAAGAAGATAAAAGGCAAACAGAACAGGACGACCGACTTCAGAAAATTTTGCAAGACCAAGAAGACAAAAGACAAGCAGAGCAGGACCGGCTCCAGAAAATTTTACAAGACCAAGAAGATAAAAGGCAAGCAGAACAGGACCAGCTTCAGAAATGGATGCTGGATGTAATTGTAGGCGAGCAAGGAAAATTACAGAAGATATTGGACGGGCAAAATGAGAAATTTGAAAAAGAAGTTGGTAATATACAAAAAGAAGTTGGAAATGTACAAAAAGGAGTTGGACATGTACAAAAAGAAGTTGGGAGTGTACAAAAAGAAGTAGGAAACGTACAGCAAGAAATGAGGAATCTACAAGCAGAATTTAGCAGACTAAAAAATCAAGGACCCACGGAGAGGGTATTCGCCACAGGGCATAACATCAAACCTCCAACGTATGACGGTCAAACCTCCTGGACAATGTACAAAAGACAATTTGAAGCCGCTGCTGTTGCCAACGGTTGGAATAATGAAGAAATGGCTACATCACTAGTGGTAGCGCTTCGTGGATCTGCCCTGGATCTACTGCAGACCATTCCCATCAGCCAACAAGGGAAATATGACATACTTGTAGCTGTCCTGTAGAGACGATTTGGAGACCAACACCGAAGACAACTGTATCAGGCACAAGTAAAGTCTCGGCATCAGAAGCCTGGTGAAAACCTGCAAGAATTTGAGGCAGACATTAGACGTCTCATTCAATTGGCCTACCGGGGAGCGACAGAGGAATTTCAAGAGGAACTTGCTGCCCAATATTTCGTGGATGGTATCAGAGATCCAGAAACTCAGAAAATGCTACGCCTAGCCAAATTTGATAACAGCAGTGAAGCTTTGGGTCGAGCCCTAGAAATCGAGGCGGCCTGTAACATCTCCAAGCCAAAAATCAGGGCCGTATCCATCCAGGAAGAAAAGCCGACAAACAGCTGTGAATTAAATGAGATGGGTGAAATTTTCAAGAAATTAACGGAAGTTCTTCAGGCCACGGCGAGATTCCGGGAGCCAATGGAAGATAGGCCACGTAACCGAAATACATCAAATCAGTGCTATAGATGTGGCAGGACTGGACATTTCAAAAGAGACTGCCGAGTACATCTACGGTCTAGATCTCCATCCAGAAACCTAAGCCCCCCAAGTCAAATCAGGAAAACTTCAACTAGTCAACATTGCGGGGCGGGTGTTGGCTAAAGAAGATAAAGCCCCCAGGATCGTCTCCATAAAAAGCCTAGGAAAAGCCGCCGACAGTCTAACAATTACAGGAAAGATCAACTGAAGAGCCATAACAATTACTGTTGACACTGGTGCGGCGGTATCTTTGATAAGGTCCAACAGAGTAAATAGAGTAGAAGTTCTACCCATATCAAAGAATGTAGTTTTACGTACAGTTACTGGTGAGACAGCTGAAGTACTTGGGGAAATGGATATCGAACTTTAACTGGGACGAATTAAATTACACCACACAGTGTTAGTCGCCGACATCGAAGACGAATTTGTTTTGGGGATGGATCTCATCGGTCAACATGGATTCTCTTTTGACAATAAGCTTAATCTTCTGAAGTTTGGCACCGAAGAGTTCATCCTTAACAAAACAGACGATGGCGCACCGACTAAAGTAGTGGCGGCATGTACTGTCAGAATAAGCGGAAATACCGAGCAGATAATTTTTGGGAAATTGGAGAAGGATTTTGGAGGCTGCATCGGACTTATCAAACACCACGATTTGCCTTGCAAACACCTCGTAGGCAAAGCACTAGTCAAAACCGACGGCAAAATACCGATAAGGATAGCAAATATTTCATCCAATTCCATCAAAATCAATAAAGGAGATGTAATAGCCACTTGCGAGCCGGTGCAATGGGTAACCAGTTGCGAAACGCAGTCAGAAGTAACACCCTCAACATCACCTAAGCAAGTCCTAGATCATTTCCAGAAGTCGTGGCAACATCTGTCTCCCGAAGAACTGAAGAGAGCTACACAATTTATCAAAGAGCAGAGCACAGCCTTTGAAAGGAAAAATGGCAATACTGGAAGAACGAACATCATAAAACATAAAATCGACACTGGGATTGCTCGCCCCATGCGGCAGCATCCTCGGAGGTTACCAGTGACGAAGCAGCAAGAGGTTACCACATTAGTATACAAAATGCTTGAAGATGGAATTATTGAAGAGTCATCAAGTCCATGGTCATCTCCTGTTGTCTTAGTCACCAAGAAGGATGGGACTACCAGATTCTGCGTGGACTATAGAAGGCTCAATGACGTCACCAAGAAGGACAGCTATCCACTTCCCAGGATTGATGACACGTTGACGACACTAGCAGGATCTCATTGGTTTTCAACACTCGACTTAAAGAGCGGCTACTGGCAAGTAGGCATTGACGAACAGGATAAGGAAAAGACCGCATTTTCTACCGGAAGTGGTTTATATCAGTTTAGAATTATGCCCTTCGGACTATGCAACGCCCCTGCTACTTTTGAGCGTCTTATGGAGGTTGTTCTACGAGGCCTCACTTGGAAGACATGCCTGGTCTATCTTGATGATATAATGGTAATGGGAAAAACTTTCGAAGAGCACCTACAAAACTTGCACGAAGTTTTTACTAGAATCAAGAATGCTCAGCTCTTACTGAATCCAAAAAAATGTTTTCTTTTCCAACAAAAAGTTGAATTTCTCGGGCATGTCGTGTCATCAGAGGGAATCCAAACGGACCAACGGAAGATTACAGCAATCAAGGACTGGCCTCGTCCCCGCGACAAACATGAACTGCCGAGCTTCCTTGGACTATGTACTTATTATAGAAGATTTGTTGAAGGATTTGCAAATATAGCTGCACCTCTACATAAGCTCACTGAAGAACGAGCAAATTATAACTGGGATCATAACTGCGATTCTGCGTTCAGGAAATTAAAAGCGGCTCTATGTTCTAGTCCAATATTGGGATATCCGGAACGAAAGGGTAAATTTGTATTGGACACAGATGCAAGCGACACCGGCATTGGAGCAGTTTTATCGCAAGTACAAGCAGGAGAAGAACGAGTTATCGAATACTACAGTCGAACACTTTCGAAACCTGAACGTAACTACTGTGTAACCCGAAAAGAGCTCTTGGCAATAGTACGGTCTGTTGAGCATTTCCATCAATATCTATATGGGCAAGAATTTCTGATAAGGACTGATCACGCAGCACTTAAATGGCTTTTGGATATGAAACAACCTGAAGGACAGGTAGCCAGGTGGCTTGAAAAGTTACAACAATATAATTTTAAGGTTAAGCACAGAGCAGGGAGATTGCATAATAATGCAGATGCTTTATCCAGAAGACCATGCGAGGATAATTGTAAGCATTGCCAAAGAGTAGATCAACGAGAAGAAATTACTCCGATTAGGCAAACGAAATTTGAGGTTGATCAGCAGTGGACCACAGAGCAACTTCAAAAGGATCAGCTTGAAGATAGTGAAATAGCACTATTGCTAACAGCTAAAGAAGAACATCAATCAAGACCAAGCTGGAGCGAGATATCAACTAAAGGACTTGGTTTTAAAACTCTGTGGGCTCAGTGGGACTCCCTGGTGGTGGAAAATGGACTTCTTAAACGAGCCTGGGAAAGCGCCGATGGAAAAGTAGTGAAGACACAGTTAGTGGTACCAAGGAGGAAGATATCGGAAGTTCTGGAAGAAGTTCATAATGGAAAGTCTGGTGTTCATCTCGGAGTGAACAAAACGATTGACAAGATTCGCGACAGATTTTCCTGGGTCAACTACTGCCAGGATGTGAAATCGTGGTGTCGGCAGTGCTCAACCTGTGCCGCAACCCAAGGACCCAAAACAAGATCTAGGGGCAAAATGAAACAGTATAATGTGGGCCTACCGTTTGAACGTATCGCCATTGACGTAGCTGGCCCTTTTCCAGAAACAAATAATGGTAACAAGTACATTTTAGTGGCAATTGACTACTTCAGTAAATGGCCTGAAGTCTTTGCAATCCCCAATCAAGAAGCTGTTACCATAGCAGAGGTCCTTGTGAATAACCTATTCAGCAGATTTGGTGTTCCGTTAGAGCTGCACTCAGATCAAGGACGCAACTTCGAATCCAAGGTTTTTCAGAAAGTCTGTGATTTACTCAACATCCATAAAACACGGACTACCGCCTTACATCCACAATCAGACGGCATGGTTGAGAGGTCTAACAAGACCATTGAAGACCATTTGTCAAAGGTCGTAGATGAACATCAGAAGGATTGGGACCAACACATACCACTATTTTTGATGGCCTATCGATCAGCAGTCCATGACACGACAGGACTAACACCAGCCATGGTTTTATTTGGAAGAGAACTCCGCTTACCCTGCGACCTATTATTCGGAACGCCAGACAACCAGGATATGGAAATTCAAGACTACGCGAACTCCCTTAAGGAAAAGTTACTATACATCCATGAATTAGCCAGAGAAAACACGGAGAAAGCCAGTGACCGAATGAAGACACGATATGATCTCAAAGCTAATTCTATGAGATTTCAGATGAACGATAAAGTCTGGTTATATAATCCGCAAAGGAAGAAAGGAAGATCTCCCAAGATAACGCCAGTATGGGAAGGACCCTACACAGAGGGAGGCAATGTCACGACTAACAACCATCCGAACGTTTTTGTGCTACCCTATAGAACTAGCCGCCGCGCCGTGCCGCTCGCTTCTTTGTCTGTATGACTCATCGCCCGGCCGAACGCGAAGTTTCAGGAACGCTGGAATTATCTCGATGGTCTCATCGAGATCATATAGAGTGGCCTCGGAATACTTCCCGAATATTCGCGATAGATTTAAGATTATATATAAGCAGACCTAAGGCGAATGTTGGTCAGTCGGTTAGTTCAGTTCAGTTAATCATTGAGTGTTGAATAGATATTAGTTGCAAAGTTATAAGAGTAGTATAGAGTGTTAAATTGTATACAGTGGTAGTGAATAAAGAGAGTATTAGTTGAAAATAGCAAAGTTGTAATTCTGTTAAGAACCCACGGGAAAAACGTAACAATAACAATAGTCGAAACAGGTGGTACATATTCCTCCTCCTCTAGACTTCTTAAAAGCTTGTCCAAAGTAAGACCCCGGAAAGTAAAATATATGTATATGCCCACAGTCCTTTTAAAAGGACACTCAAGTTTCGACAACAACAGCATTGCCAATTTTATAAATATTGTGGAAATGTATTTATTTTACCAAAAATATACGTCTTAGGGAATATATGATATCCCTATACAAGAGCAAAAATATTATTTAGAACAAAAAACTTACCAGTTAAATGCGACGGCATAGGTTAGCTAACTTTCAGATCCTCCGCATATCTGGGAGCTCTTGTTTTTTGGCTTCCAGCAGCGTAAGGAAGTCTTGACAAGCCCTCGCAGTGGCAAAGTATATGTACTGCTGTGTCTTCGTTTTCCTGACAGGATCTGCACAGCGATTCTTCTGCCGATCCAATCGTACTTATATGTTTGTTGAGCTTGCTCTGTTAGAAGTCCAACGATTATTCTAGCTGTACTTCTTTTCTGACGAGTAGATATTCTGGGAATTTTGGCGATGTTTTTTGTAAACTCTTTAGCCTGTCTCATTCCTGGCAAGCTGTTCACCATTCTTGCGATTTCGTTTGCATCCATAATTTCTTTTTGTAAATAGGGTTTGCTTTACTGCAGAAGAGTTCTGATTTCAGGGCCATTCTGGCTCCTGCTCGGGCTAATTATTGAATCAGCTTCCTTGTTGCCTTTGTACCCTGTATGTGCTGTTACCCAGGCTAAGGTCAGTCTGTTTCGACTGCCCAGCTCTTTTAGGGCTTCTATGCAGTCCTAGACCATAATAAAGGTAAGATTTTATGATAATAATGTAGATTATGAAAAATACTCATAATACTTAACTGTCCATTTTAAGAGATTACAGCTCACGCCGTAAGATCCGTAAGATGAATAATCTAAATGTATGGCTTATATTGACAAATGCCTTGGTACAGTCGGTATAAATGACATCCATCTGTATTCTGATTTCTATATGTTGATGAACTTACTCAGTAAATGAGCTTAGTGCCGAGCGGCCGCCCACCATTAAATTCGTGTTGCTTTGGCGGTACTACATTTTTGACTAAATTGAATATATACGCATAGTCCAGTTCTACGGCAACAGATAATTTACTTATTGTCCACTTTTGAATATCGAGACTTCCATCTCATTGGAAACTAGTTTTTGAATAACGGTTATAATAAAGCAATATGAGTGGTTTCTAAATTTTGTAATAAATATTGATGATCCTCTGTCGGGGCCAAAGGCATATAAAAAAATAGACAGATTTGTTTACTAAATATGAAGACGCCAACATCGATCCCCTACTTGTTTCTCGTCTTATAAAATAATACGCAAGCCTTATATTACTTACCGCTACTGCGGCGCTGTTACCGATGACACCTAAGAGCATGTCTGTATCGTGGTAAATCGGCGGCTCTTTTTTAATAATAAGACAGAAAAATTACATTTATTAGAAAATAGAGCATGTCAAAATATATATTTTTGACCTTAAAGTATACCGTGTAGATTATAATACTAACATATAAACATTTATCAGACAAAACTTGAATCAAAATGGAAACAGATAAGAAAGGAAGTGTTATACCTATTTTCCGCTAGAAACTTTATGTAAAATGAAAATTATTTTTTCCTTTGTTTATATAATAATTAGTATACTCCCAAGTAGACCGGCACGGCGGCTAGCGACACCCTATAATCAATCATCTAATCAATTATCGATTAAACGTAAATTGATTGTATCCCGAACTATAATTTAAAATTTATTTTTTTAGTTATGTACATATTTCAATATTAATAAGTTATCCTTTTATGTGGTCATTTTAATTTTTGTAATGGCTTATTATTTTCTCCTTGACAGTAGGCTTATTTCACTGTTACCTGACTTTAAACAAGTGTCCCCTAAAATATTACGCCTATGGTGCTCCGCCGCCGGGAGAAGCATGCCGCAGGCGCGTCGTTGTAGCCGTACATGAATGAAATGTTTGACGCGCTTCGGCCGCCATCTTCATCATTTTTATTCTTTACTTTATCCCAACTTCACGTTAATATGAATGACCTGTCTGATTTTTTTATATGTCTTTGGTCGGGACCTGCGCCCTTTTTACAGTCCAGATTTAAATGCCCTTGTTTAATTCCATGTGTACTTAGTGCAATATTTTGAAGTTGCACGTTATTTACTGAGTGACTTACTAACTGACAGAAAAATGTTGAAAGGTGTGCCTTTCTCGCAAAATATAATCCAAGTAAATTGCTAAGCTACTATCGCTTTCGTTATCGACAACTTTGCGCTCATGATACAATATACAATATCTCCCGATATTGTATCATGCAGTGTACTCCAAAACTTATATTGGAATGCGTACGTAGTTCGACGATTGCTTTCCGCAGATCTAAGCTCTGAAATATGAGGCGATAAGTTTCTTTGACCGGGCTTTTAAGTATTATAGATTTTGCATATTGGCGACATTTTGTATGTAACTGATTCTGACGTTGTAAATGGGCGGTGATTTTCAGGGTGGATTGCTTCTCTGGAATTTATTTTATTTCTCAAAATGGAAATATATTAATAAATGTTGGTGCTCTGATAATAAAATATGCAAAACTAATGAATGTCTTATGATGTAAACATAGTTCTCATTTATTTATTCTGAATATTATTTCAAATTTCAATGTTCATTACATGACACTATCGTTTCAGGAGCATAATTCGACGATCGAAATTTGAATACCGGCCATTAAAAGCTCTTTAAGGAGTTGAGATGGCAAAAAGACAAGAAAAGTTGAAGAAATAAAAGTGGAAGAGTTTTAAAATTCGTTTCGCGTGCGATCGGCTTGCAAAAACGATGTATTGAACCGATTCGGGGTCGCTCGGCGGTCCACGACCGCTTTATGACCGTATTAAATTTCGAAATCGGGCGGATCGACGGACGTTACCCCCGATGCCGCTGAGTATGATTAACGAACCCCCTTTCGAACGTAAAAAACGGGCCCCCAATTATTTATTGGTTGATTTGTTGGCTGTGTTAATGTTGGTTAATTATTACTTTCTATAGATATAACTATAATTGAGCGGACCGCTTAATATGATATATGGATTTATATGAATTTTAGTGTTAACATTAACATCATCTGTTGAATAGCTTTATAACATTGGTAATTAAAATATATACCTTGTCAGAGACAGTAGAATGGAAACGAATCCATGTAACAATAGAGCTTGATGAATCTTGCTGTCCAGATTTGGTATTTGACCCCCTTAGTAATGTGCTGCAGGAATCTGGATTTGCATAATAAAGGCTTATGCCTAATAATAAATGGGTAGTTGCCTCCGCGAATATCCGTTCGTACAAACTACGAATTTTCACTATAATGCTAGATATCCAAAAAAAATTTCGCGCTCCGACTATTTTAAAAATTATTCCTGAGCGTGGAAAAAAATAAAATTTAGATACGTTCGATAATAAGAAAGTCCACACCTAACGTTCAATAATTAATATAATTTTAGATATTATTTCGACTTAAAATTAATAAAATGAAATGGGTAAGGTAGCTTATGCCAGTCATTTATCTATTTGTCATGTGTCAAGTTGAAATTCATTTAGTTGAACCAAAATTGTTACTCTTTTCTAAAGTGTTTTAAAATACGTCGCGTTTTGGAAAAGAAGTCCATCAAAAGGTTAATAGTTAAACAATACAGCAAAATCAAAGGTTAGTGTATGGAAACAGTTTATGGAATTTTGTGATAGAAAGTCATAATATAAAGTATGAGAATCTGTGAGTGTTGAAGAATTAGCTACATTTTCGAAGACTCAATTGCTTTCAATTTGAAAAGGAAAAACTCGGATGAATATAAAGAAGACGTCATTAAAGTGATGTGATGACGCAGGAAATATTTTATCAAAAATATAAAATTGTTTTTAATCCATTTACTGACGTGAAATTTGCAACCTACCTACCTCCAGGGCTGCTCGGGATGCTAAGAGAAAAAGTTACAAGGCGATCCTTCACAAGAAGCATAGCCCTGCGGCCTTAACCGGCATGGTAGGAAGATACTCCGGAAGGTTTACAGCATACATTTTTCCATATTGTCTCTCACGAGTTAGCTTGGATATAAGGTGAGATATTGTTTTCGCGCATTCAATCTTTTAAAGAAGAAACAGATAATTCGGGAAATTTAAAATGACGCTTCGAATCTATAATTTAATTTTTTTCTAAATAAACTGAAGGCGGTTCCAAAATTTTTTCGTTTGGTAAGTGTTAATTAAAAGTAAAGAAAATAATGAATTGGGCTCTGTTCGCTTATTCACGAAGCTTGTAGCGAAAAAAGAGAAAATAGTGGCATAACTGATTTTAACTTCAAATCTAAGATGGAATAAGTTAAGTTCAAGTGCAGAAAGCAGGTGCAGGTACAAAAGGTCAACATACTACATATAGCTTCCTGGTTTAAAACAGCAGCATCTGCTATATGGATTGACACAAAAATGATCAAAATAACCGATTATTCTGGAAGAGCATCAGCTGTATCTACCTGGCCAGAAAGCCAGTTGGTGAACAACAGCTCATTAAGATAACAGGGCACAGTAACAGTCCTTCAAGAGAACCTTACCTACAATTGAATGTTGAACAACGCCGAAGATGCTGTTAACAATTATGATAAATCTCCTGATGCATGGTTAGCGAAACGCGCATCGAGTGTGAAAATTATGTTTCGGTATTATGGATAAAACTCTGTTTTAGTTCAAGAAGTAACAATTTTTTGTCGAAAGTTTCAAACCCCAACTTAGGTAGTTTTTCTTGTTGGGAAAAAATTCAGAACCACGTTTGTGCATTCTTTCGCGATAAACAGTGACATTATGTGATAATATCACTAAAAAAGTGTAATTTACGAGTAGTTTGTATTGGCGTCCAATTGAGAACAACAACCTCAGAACCAAGTTTTATTGCAAAATAAATTTATAATCAATTTACATGAAACAAAAGTTACTTTTAGAATGAAAACATAAGTGTATCTTAGATTTTTGGCATTTTACCCTCGATTTCCCTTTACATCCCAATTTTTTGTAACGTTCTCGATCTTCAGGTCAGCGCGAAAATTGATCAGTTTGGACATATTCAAGTTCTAAACATCTCCTTTTTTATGGCTTGGAATTTCACTACTGGGTCTTCCTCTCCTTGTGGTAATGACAACTATTACATAAATATTGCACCAAATTAAGTAAAGGAACAATTTTATCTCTCCGACCGAGCTGAGATTTGATTCGTCTGTCCAGTAACCTTGCATTGACGGTGACAACACCGAACATGTGATAGAAAATACGATGGTTTTTGACTTTTATGGGATACAGTCCTAGAAACCAATCTTGTAAATTGACTCCCCTGATCGTTTGAGGATTTGAAGAACCTCTTTACTTTTAGAAGTGGGGCGGGCTGTAACACAATAATCAATAAGGGAAACGATTTTGTTATCAAACCATTGCATGGCATGTATATGTCAAGGCTATCAAATGTTGCTGAATTTTCTCTAATATTCATTTATTTTTCAATGATAGTTTTCAGGTCAGATAAACGATTTGTGCGAAGTTGCAACAGAATAGTTTTTTCTTTGCTAAGTAAGCAACCAATGCCATACCAGAGAAGTAATTGTCGTAATATGGCTTGTGAGGCACGTTGCGTGGGATTGGTCTACTCAGTCCAATAATTACAATGCTCGTGGCTCCTAAATCTGGCTTATTCTCTACAGCAGTATACCCATTTTTTACAGCAAACCGTTCGGAGTTGTAGCAGAATCCCGAAACTCCAGAAAATACCCACATTTGTACTTCCACTTATGCGTTTTTTTCTGGATTGAAAGTTTTGAGCTTTAAACGCCTTTTAAACCAGATAATTTGCTTATCACAAGACACATTTGGTTCAAATGGAGCAACAAAGTATGCCTCTTCAACATAATCAATGACTGGTAGAATCTTGTCAATGTTTCTAACATTGTCTAAAGTTTTGTTTGAAAAATTGAACTGTAACAGATAAGGCATCATTGAAACGTTTCAGCATTCGGCTTCTACTTAACCATCGGACTTCAGTGTGAATACGTAGCTCCCCGTATTGACGGTTAATTTCATCGGCCAAGGTTTCGAATAATCTTTGTAACGCTTGAGCTCTAAACTTCTACACAATTTTTACTACCAATTTCATAACGTTGTTTAGTTTCAGAAAATTTCCATATAATGCTTCCTCATGGAGAATGCAGTGGTAACAGAGAAATTGCGGAAAACTCTGCTTTACGACAGAACGCCACCAGACCCTTATATCACAATTCACCATAGCTGGAGCGCCATCGGTTGTCAAGCCTACCATATTCGATATTGGAATTTTCTCAGAAGAAATAATATTTTTGAAATGGGAAAAGATCTTCTTTTATCGTAAAATCACTAAAAACCATCCTGACGAACACGGCTATCTGCGAGGTGTCAATCACAGCTGTTGATTAAACACAGTTGTCTAAGTCAGTTCTTAACTGCACTAAAATATCATTTCTCATTACTTCTTCTCGTATCATCACTGTATAAATTGTATTAGCAGGATTGCTTGAATGGACTTTAAAGCTGAAACCATCTCGTCTCTATGTCTAAAGTTGCAGCTTCTAAAACGCCTGTTTTATAATTTCCCCGTCTTATAAGGTTTATTTTTTTGTTCAATTATCTGGGATACACCTTATGATGCTTCAGTTACAGCCTTATTTTTGTTAACCGTTTTTAAAAATATTGGCTGTTGTCCAATTAATTGGTTTTTAAATTGTTGTAATTGTTTTTCCTTTCTGGTGGCAGAATATTGTCACGACTAACAACCATCCGAACGTTTTTGTGCTACCCTATAGAACTAGCCGCCGCCGCCGCGCCGTTCCCCTCGCTTCTTTGTCTGTATGACTCATCGCCCGGCTGGTCGCGAAGTTTCAGGATCGCTGGACTGGAATTATCTCGATGGCCTCGTCGAGATCATATAGAGTGGCCTCGGAATACTTCCCGAATATTCGTGATAGATTTGAGATTATATATAAGCAGACCTAAGGCGAATGTTAGTCAGTTCAGTTCAGTTAATCATTGAGTGTTGAATAGATATTAGTTGTAAAGTTATAAGAGTAGTTTAAAGTGTTAAATTGTATACAGTGATAGTGAATAAAGAGAGTATTAGTTGAAAATAGTCAAGTTGTAATTTTGTTAAGAACCCACGGGAAAAACGTAACAATATAATGGGAAAGATTTTAGAAAATTCGAACGTACAGCTTTATGATGCCTCTCAATAATTCCTTTTTTAGCAACGAAGAAAGAAGTATTACATAACAAACATACATTTTTAAACTTCTGTAAAGCAAGTACTGTTCTTCCCATTCCGAATGGAAATGGTATATCTTACCCTTCTTACTACTGCTTGCCATAATATTTTTTTATTGCTCTCTACATCTCTAGTAACCCAACTGCTGGACGTTAATTATGCGCCGTTCAGTCTTAAATTGAGTGCAGTGTCGCTGCGCAATGCATATTTATTCCGTTAGGCAACCCAGATCGTTCTCGAATACTGATCAATTGTAGCCGATTCTAGCATGGTGACGTTGGCGGCAGATCGCTTACTGCAGTGTTGCCGCTGCGTGTTTTTTCTATAATTTTTCACCTCTGTGTTTTTAAAATTTAAAATATGTTGTGAGCTACTATAATTGCCTTTACGAGCCTGGTAGCTCGCGATCGACGGGTTGGGACTACAGCTCTACAAGGTTTAATCCAACTGCCTTAAAAAAATCGAATAAACAATTTACAGCTTCCCTTACAGGTCTAGCAAGCTCATAAGAAACGACATAAAATAATTTCTTCTGCAAGCCTTCCGGTGAATTCTCACCCCAAATTTTCACCAATTTTTAAAAACTGCTCATAATTAAATGCAACTGCGCTAGTTGCTCTTTTTTCAGGTTTCTTTTGTAACAATCTCGACCATCTCTTGGGGGTTTAAAAGAAGTGTCACTAAAGGATCTATCTTGCTACCATATTCATTAAAATACATTTATTTATAATTTTGCGTTAACATTCCACACGGTTTTTATTATGGCCTCGTCACCAATTCATTTTCTCATATTAGCTGCCAATCCTTCATTTAGATCACCAAATATTCTTCAGCGTTGGCCGGACCCAATATGTATTTTTTGTTATATGATTTTCATCGTTTTGACTTATAGTTGCCATCGAAATATTTCCGAAACCCGACATAATTATTTATTTTTTGACCGATCGTGCACTGCGTGCATTTGTCCTTTCTTGTCTACAATTGCATTCATTCAGATTTTCCTAAAATTACCGATAATTTTCATTGCATTTGTTATATTCTATATGAAAAGGGGCGTAGGTAGGTACGTTAGGGTTGTATCCTCTTACCACTTTTATTTAACGCGCACTTGGAAATGCTGGTCAAGGAAGCTCTCAGCCATTACAATCAATGACGATGCAAGAAAACCAAAACTCTTGTAGTAGCAATAATAAATGCTAACGCGGAATGTTTGAATCCAAAACACCTGAAAATGGGCTAAATGTAGAAAATGTAAGAATGCAAGTAATTTCATTTAACTAAATATCAAGCAACTAAGACAAAATGACAACGAAAATTAAGAAACAGTAAGTTCATAAAGAGCCTAAAAATATTACTGTTATTCTTTGTTGCAAGCATATTTGTCACTCTAAGTTTTCATAAAAATATGAAACCATTGGTCAATTCCAAGAAGATATTCTGTTTCCAGATGTGTCTTCAAATGCTCAAACATCTACCAAAATCTGCACGTTTAGGAGATAATTATAAATTTACGGTTTTTTGGTAAATATTCAACACGTAACGCAGATATTAAGAACCATAATACATCAGAACATTTGGTTTTAAAATAAAAACAAAATATCATCGGCATGAAAGTTGCTACTCCCATGTTTTAGTATTTATTTAAGTTTCATGTTTACCAACCTTCTTTCAAGAAAAATAAGTATTTTTTTAGTTTGCTGAAATTTGTAAAAGTCGGGGAATTTCAATTTGGAAGGTTTAAGATTCCTCTAAGCGATCTCAAAAAATCGAGTCGATGGGGATATTCTTGCAAGTGGCTTGAAAAATACAATGGCCCAAAGTGCCCCATACACAAGAGGGTTTCCACCATGTCTCGATTGGGCCGTTTGCTCAGAGACTTTCTCGCAACACGATGACGTAGGTTAGTGAGCATTATATACAGGAACATCGAAGGTATTTTGATTGGAGGCTACCAAGTATCAGTTTCGAAATAAGTTTGATGTATCTCGGCTAGCCCAAATTGAGGATTAGTTTCTTTATTAAAAGTCATTATTCATTAATATCAGGCAAGGGTGACAAGTTGAAATGTTATTTCGAAATACATATCTTAAGCTCTTTAAAATGCAATATGGTATAACCAATGTTTTATTGAAATTGTCAATTGAATTGTAAACTTGCATTTTTTAAATTTACGTTTTAACGCTATAGGTGCGTGTGCGAGAAGACGGTTGACGTTGAACTTGAAGCGCTGTAGGTTGTAATTTTCGGGAAATACGTTACTCGGAAGTCCAGTCCAGAGCGAGGCAGTCGTTCAGACAAAGTAAGGAGTCCCGCAACAGCGACGTCCTAGGTGTTCGCAACGTATGTTGATGAGCAGTTTGTGCCTGACGGAAGTTTCTATTTGGCACAACTCTGGACGGAATCTTAAGTGCCAGCTCATTCGAACACCTTCCGTAGTAGTATCGATAGTAAAGAGATGGGTCCGCCCTTTTTCTTCGATGTTTGAGGCTTTAGTAAAGTCTGGGTCATCCACAAAACGTACTGCTCTCTTCTGTATGGAATCTAATATACTGAGCAAATGTTTGGGTGCTGAGCTCCACACATAAGAACAGTATTCCAGAGATGGTCTTATCTGCGCCTTACAGAGCAGTAAGAGCTTATGAGGTGTATACAACTTTTTTACTCTATAGAGTGCTCCTAGCTTTGGTGCTGCTGCCTTGGCGATTTTGGTGACGTGATTACGCCAAAACATGTTGTTTTGTCCTGTCGTTGATAAGTCAGGTCCTGCGGTGTTTGAGAAGACAGCTGATTGAGTCTTTCTTACGTTAAACTGGACATTGTTTTCCGGACCCCATTCCACGATCGCGTTCATACCATACCCTCATCGATGGCAGCAATCTGATTGCAAGATTATACTTGTAAATTGTAAATTTATATCTTAAACATAAATATTTAACAACCGATAAAAAATTATTTCAATTTTTAAATTCACCGAGGAGCAGTGAAACCTTTATAACTCCTGTAAAGAATTTCAAAATGATATTAACAATTGGCAAGGTCTGAATAAGTGCTCCAACCGAAACTTCGTCGACGTATTTCACCCCTTCTACCTTGAGCCACCTTTCATCAGGGGGACGAATGTTATTATGAATGCCGTACGCCTATTTAACAGATGCGCCCTTATGTTGGAGTTTTTTGCCCTCAGCTTTTTTTCCTGTACGTTTCTTTTCTCGACTTTTTTGTGCCAAATATTGGCAGGTCATCAGTTTAATTAACTCGGGGCAGATGGTGGGAGTAATAGTGTTCTTAATCGTCTTGGATTTTTACTATTAGTGTTATTGTATTCGTCAGTGCCTTTGTTTAATCGCCAAGTTTTTAGCGATGTTTGTTTCATTCAAAGAAATTTAAATTATTTTGATTCCATCAATATGAGAGTTTTTGGTGCAAACTAATTTTACAACGAAAAGCTATCAAGAATGATTGGGTTTAAAAAAAATTTTGGGGCACCTGATTATTTCTAAAAAGTGTCTCGTACAGTTTTTTGAATCTACAAAAGGAACAATTTGTAATGCATTTAAAAATAATTTATAGGTATGAATATTATGCATTTCTAATGTCATTCGAATAAATACATACTTCATAAATTTTATTTGACTAATCGTATTGTTGGGTTTTATTTATTTATGAATCAGGAATGGATCATTGGATATCCACATCCATATTATATGTCCTTTTAAAAACGCATTCGTGTACTATCTTTATCGAAATTTTATTTCTGGTTGGACCGTTGGGATTTATTGTTATTAAAAAAAGTCCATGTCCCAGACTTTATCCACAAGTTTTTAGAATGATATTAAATGTCAGAAATTTGAATATAAGGTTTGATATAAGGTATATAAAATAGGGGAACAGATTTTCGTTGATACCCTTCACCGTTTGTTCTTGTCTTAATTCGCAAAATATTACCGCGGTTGAGACCAGAATATAAAAAAAGCTTTGTTTGGACTAGGTCATAGAAAAATCATTAAAATAACCCTTAAAAACTGCAAATATTCGCATTAAATTTAAAGTTTTATGTTATTAAATTCCTTGATACTTTTATTTTTAACTTTTGAAGAGGCTTTATTTACCTAAAAAGTACCTAGTATTTAGGATTTCATAGAAGTACTGCTTTAAATACTTCAGAGCACGAAGAAATAATAATTTGAGTTGGGCTCAACAAACCCTCATTTCAATGCAATAAATACGTGTGTCTTTTTTGCGTTCTTTGCATAGTAATAGAGGTAGTATATTTGTAACAGAATTGTTAACACTTCCTCCATTTTGAATAGAAATGTAATGTTCTTATATATTAGAGTTGAGTTTAAAATAAGAAAGTGGTTTAATTAATTTCGGTTTGATCCATCAAAGGCGTCAAAGCGTGCGATGGGCTACCTTTTTAAATAGGTCAAATTTGAAACTCGTAGCTTCAAAAGTAATAGAATTCGGCGTCTATCCTATGACGGTTGTCACCCGGCACATTGATAGCTTTTTATTGTATTATTTATTATTAGTGCTAAAGTGTTTTTTCTCGTAATAGGTCTTATAATGGGAATTATTTCATTCTCATTGACTTGGCTATATAGAGCCTCATATCATTGATCGCTTCGGTCGTCAGCTGCAATTCAAGGGCAATCAAAGGAAAACATTGTAAACGTAATCCTGCTGGCATAACGGTCCTTTGCAGGAGGGTCGAAATCCTGCCGTAACCATAAAAGAGAAAGGCCCAGCGTGAGTCATGGGGTCTTATGGTTATTTATTGCCACGATATTAAGTCCATGTGCAACGCTTAATCAATACTTTTTTTTCACATCGCAATCGAAGTTTTTGGGTGGTATTTTATATATTTTGTTTTTATTAATTCAATTATTTTGTATTTTTGCTGACCATTATGAATATAATTCTGTGAATTCCGGATCACGAATAATTGCTTATGACATATCTATTTCTACTAAATAATATAATAATAATTATCTAGGAACGTTTTGAGCTTAGGTCTTAATGTGTCTTATTAGGAATAAAAGATAAATCTTTCATTTCATGAAAAAGATCGATATTCAAAAAATTATCAATCCTCCAAAATATCTCATCTTTCCATGTTTTTTACGAAAAATAGAAACGAAACGTCGAAACTAGTAATGTTCTCAAGTTGAATTCAACCGCCAAAAAGCCAGGATTAGATATAATCACAACTAACGGTACATAGGCAGATATTGAGATAATCTAGATTAGGCTTTAATCCGGATTAAGGCACGACAGTACATCTAGCGGGAAAAAATCATATACCTACTACAAGTCCGTTGTTTGAAATCAAGATTTTAAAATTAGTTAAGGAATTACAGACAATTGAGAAAACATATCTTATTGACTTATCTTTATACCCTATTGGATTCCGTGTATACTTCATTACTTACATGATTGACTTTATAATTTGCTTCGTATAGGTATGCCAGTATCGATACAATTTAATTTCAATAATTTTCTCTCAACGATCAGATAAAGTAAAATTACATCAAAGCACTTCAAACTAGAGGCATTCAACTTTTGCCAAAAATAAACTCGAAGAGTATAAATATTTGTCAGCAATTTGCAAATTGCATGCACTGAGCCAAACATATGGCCCGGCTCCGATTTTGAGATACAAGGCGTTACATTAAAAAAAAAACTAATTTTGTTCAGATTTCGATTGAAATGAAACATGATACACCTCAGAAGTGTTCACAGTGTTACATTTTTGCAACTTTTTAAAATTTTCGACCACCCATAGGTGTGAGCCGAGTATTGAGCATATCAAGTTATGGGGAATGGAATAGATGGTGCGCCACTAACGTTTTATAGATATGGGAGGTTTTTGAGAAAAAAAATGAAAATAAGAATGGAAGCATAAATTATGGCAACTTTCAGCGCTTTAACTAATTTTTATGATATAGCTATTCACTGTATATAAGGTTTTTTCTTTTCGCAATCCCATTCATCTTTATTTATTTATTTATTTTTCACTCTGTATCAAAAAACATATTATCAACAATTTTGTTATCTACACTCGTGGAGAAAAAGAAAACTGGGCAAACAAAATTTCGTCCAAACTCCAAACTCAATCTTAAAATATTTAAATTTTTTCATAGATTGTGATAATTTTTTTCTCAAGTTATAGGCGCTTTTAGCATGATTATTATCTGATATTGATTTTCCAAAAAGCTTTAATGATTTTGGTGTTATACAGTGTACAAACACAAGTTGCATTTAGCCCTAAAATCGTTGACAACACTTGCGACATTAGGCCTGGCACTATCGTGGATTAAAAAAAATTACCAACAAATGGAGCGAATGGAATGACGTGATCCGCTCACTATTCCATGATATAGCGGTTAGCAGTTACGGCGCAATTTTCAATTGAAACGACTGAAACGAGGTTTGTACGAGTATGCAATGAAAGTGCAGTCCGCACCATAATACTACGGCCTCCAAAAGGTATTCTTGCAAAGCGTTCTCCTGGTCTTCTCCATACATGCATTGGTTCTCCTGGTCTTCTCCATACATGCTCGGAACCATTCGGTAAGCGCAAATTAAAACTTAATTCGTCAGTGCATAACGCACATCCCAATCTTCGTCATCCCAGTCTCTGTCCATGAGTAAAATTTAATCGTTGAGCATGGGCTGCATGTAAAGCCGCGGACAAGCAGCTGGCCTTTTTGACATCAAGCCCCTGTTCATCTACCAAGGAGTATTTGGCCAGACACTCTTGTGCCACCTAGATTTTCAAGTCGACGACTATAAAGAGAGTAGATGTTACTCCGCGATTCCCTAAAACAGTTAGCGTAACAAAACGATCATCTCGTTGCTTGGTTTCTCTTGGTCTTCCTGATCCTGGACGTCGTGCGTACTCACTGGTCTGACAAAAGCGAGTGATCTCATCTTGACTAGTGCTCCTGGCTCTGGCCGAGACATTTGCTATGTAGCGTATATCACGACCGTCATCATTTTAAAACAAAGTTTAAATGCTGAATGATAGTACACTCTCACGTTTGATAAGAAAAATTCAAATATACTAATCGTAACGTTACTAGTTACTAGGCAACAGAATATCAATGAGGCGTGATTAAAATGTAATGCTTTTAATTGTTGTTAGTATTGTAAATTACATAGTTCCCTTTAAAATTTTGTGTTATAAAGATATTCATATCAATAAAAAAAAATAAATCTTAAGAAATGACGAGGCTTAAAAATATAAAACATAATATTCTCGTTAGATTATCTCACAGAGTGTTCAGAAATTTAAGGAAAATGCAACTCTTGATTCTACCTTGCATAACACCAAATTCAGTAAAGGTTTTTGCAAAATCAATAACAAATGATAATCATGCATAACAACGCCTACCACTTGAGAACAAAATTACCAAAATCGATGCAAAACTTGTCTCTAAACGATTTTTTTTTGTTCGTTTTTTTTTCAGGAGTATTACAATGTTGACCTAAATAAAGAAAAAGTTGTGTGTTTTTATTTGGTTTTATGACATAAAATCTGTGGGCCACCAACTATTCCTCATATTATAAAGCCTATTTTCGCGCATATCGAAGTCGACAACTTTTGCAAAATGTAAGACTTTGTAAACTATGTGTGTTACCAATACCAAGTGTCATTAATATAGTTCGATTTTTTTTATTCTAACATTCTGTATCTCACAGTCGAAACGTTTTAAGAATGGTCCACATAATTATACTCTTAAATATCCGAACGTCCTTAAGGCAATCAAGAAAGACCATTACTCGAAAAATTCCTCGAAAAATGCTTTCCAACCAGAAAACATGGCGGTAATATAAACCCTACCAACTTTAACAGAAAAAACCTCTAGGGAAAATGGGGTTTGTGGCACTAAGAGAAACATAATAACAAGACAAATTTAACCCAAAAAAAGGACCCGGTTTTTTCTCGCGAGTAAAATTCTCAAGCAATTGCCCAGAAAAGCAATAGTTAAAATAACGTATTGACTGAATATATGTACCAAGATGTCAGAAAGAATCAGATATGATCATGGTTCCTATAATTTTTTTTCTTATAGGTACATTTTGTGAAAATACACTTCTAAAATGGTTAAACTTATAATAATGATTTAAGATTTCCCACACACCAGTTTGGAACCACACAAAAACACTCAACAAACCCGATGTATCGACTAATTGACTAACTAGAGAAAACATTTGAATTGAATATAATGCATGTTCAGGGGTGTTCCTGGATCTTGCTCAGGCTTTCGACGAAGCTTGGCACCAAGGACTACCCAGAGCATAAACTGAGACAACTATTACCCAAACAGTCTAGCTTGCTGTTAAAATATACATTTGCGAAATAATGTCCCTAATTAAATTTGAAGGCCAGTTTTAAGAATTGAGACCACTAAAAAAAGTTGGTGTCCGCAATCCGCAATGCAGTGTTCTAGACTCACTGCTGTACCTGTTGCCTGATGGGCACTTCTGCTGGAAATAAACACTTATGTACTGGTAGTACGAAGAAGTGAACAAATTGCAAAAGAAGCTTCTAGAAAGTCAATGCATGGACAAAACGCCAGCGCATTAAACTTAACAAAAATATCTTAGGACTAGAACATTTTACAAATAAGGATACTGAACAGATGCCAATCAATATTAACATTACATGATGGTATATGCATTATTTATCATTTGGGTTTGTACCTAGATACTTATCTGTATGTGAATCTAGATGCTAAAATCTCAAGAATAGGAAAATGCACTGATTGATGGGACATACGGCACACAACTTTGGGGATATTCCCATACTAGTAATATTAAAGTAATATAATGTTTTCAAAGTAAACAACTAAGATGCATTGTCAACTTTCCTGATGAGTGTACGGAAGTAGTGGCTTACACAGAAACGTAGTGTGGAGATGGATGTGGACAAATAAGGACATTTGCATAGAAGCAGAAAGCACAACTTCATAATCACGTTAACATTAAATCAATCCAGCTGCTCTATCATAGTGGGGATAACAAGAAGGCCTAATAGGATCTATGATGTAAAAACAATCTGTGGAGCGCGAATGGGTAAAATCTCCTTAGTTTAAAATATTAAGACAAAAGTGTTGCTCGTTAATCTTAATTTCTAGATTATTTGTAACTAAAACTTAATTAGATATTTCCCGAATCATTAAATTAAAAATCCATTACAGAGCAGATATCCTGAATGATTGAAGTGTACGTATTATTATCATTATTATCGCTATCAGCCAAACATTTGAAAAATCGATCAACCATAAAGAGGAAGCGCAAAGGTATACCATATCTCTACAGGGCTATATAAAATATGTTTACGACATTGTGCCGCATAATGGGCACCTTTTGACAGCAGCGATAAAAGGAAGAAAATCTAATATTGACAAAACGTGGCGGCCTGATTTTATGGGACATGCAGATAAGCGGCCTATAGTAGTCACTTTTCGTTCTGTTCAAACACCCATCTATATAATAATAATTAATTTTCGTTAGAAAAATATGTCCTACACCTACATGATAGGTACTTAAGTCGAGGTGTTACGAGTCTAAAGCAAAAGCAATTATTACGTTATAATACTCAACATAAATACCAAATAAAATTAATCGTATAAGTTGCGGATGTGCACAATCGGACACATTAACACAATTAGGCGCATCCAATGTCGAATTTGTCGGAAACAAAGGAATATTGAAATATAATGCACAATCGAATATCATTATAATTATATTATTATGAGACCGTGATAATCAGTGGCGGATTTACCCTAAGGCCCGGTAGGCCCGGGCCTAGGGCGGCCAGATTTAGGGGCGGCCCCAATCGTGTCAAAAATAGTATATTACGTACCTAGGCCAGTAACGTAAGAAATGTCTCAGATCACATGTAGTTGTCGGCCGAAGCAAAGCCGAGGTCAACAAACATGTGATCTAAGGCTTTCTTATTTACTGGCCAAGGTGTGTATACTATATAAAATTTGGCAATAAAGTAATTTCATTATGTAATCGCAATTATTTTGTCGAAGCCAGATATGAATCCAAACGTGTGATCGAAGAAACTAAGGACAAACACAATCAAAGGATCAGGAATAAACTTTTGCAATTCCCCAGACTCCAGGAATTTCTGGTCAGTAGCAATGGCAGTAAGTAACAACTTTACAAAAACGTCTCTCCCACCTTTGACAGACGAACGTGGCATCACGGCGACTACAGCCAAGGAAAAAGCAAACATGCTCGCCAAAATGTTTTCATCGCACTCTACCTTAGACGTCCCACAAAGCAAGACTCTCCCCACCATATCGAACATCAACACTACCATGGCAGAAGTCAAGTTTCATCACCGTGATATTCGCTTAATCCTTAAAGAACTAGATACGCAAAAGGCATCAGGACCTGCCATCGTGCTAAAGAACTGCGCCAACGAACTAACACCCTAACTAACGGCTTTTTTCTCTGTCTTACGGAAAAGGGATTTACCCATCCTCTTGGAAAGTCACTCGAGTGCAACCTGTCCCCAAAAAAGGCAAGAAAACCACGCCCTCAAACTATCGCCCAATTGCCTTGCTTCCAATAATCTCCAAAGTCATGGAACTACTCAAGTACCTCGAGAACAACAGAATAATCAGCGATAATCAATACGGCTTTCGCAAAGAGAAATCGACAGGAGATATATTGGCCTATGTCACTCTATGGAGAAGGGCAATTGAGAACTACGGAGAGTCTGGAGCGATTGCTATGGATATTTCAAAGGCATTCGACAGAGTTTGGCATGACGGACTGCTCAACAAACTGCCGTCTTTCGGACTGCTAGCCTCTCTCTGCAGGTGGCTTGCTAGTTTCCTTAAGAACCGATCTCTACACGTTGCAGTTGATGGACATACCTCAGACTCTCAGACACATTCACCATCAACGTGGGCGTGCCTCAGGGCGCAATACTTTCACCAACTCTGTTCCTTATCTATATTAATGACCTGCTGATCTAAACGAATAGTCCTGTTTACAGTTTTGCAGATGACAGTACCCTTGTCTCCCACTTTAGATCAGAAAAACCCTTACCAGCGACTGAGATTCATCACCGCAGACAGGAGCAGATTACGGCAATAAATCAAGACCTGGATAAAGTTCAAACTTGGGGCGACCGAAATTTGGTCCAGTTCAATGCAGCAGAGACCCAAGCAGCAACGTTTACCAAGAGGGCCAATACAGCGGGCCCTGACATTGTTATGGCGGGATGGACCATTCCTTCATCCTCATCAATCGGACTGCTGGGTGTCTCGGTCAACAGCAATATGTCCTGGCAAGACCACGTGGCTAACATCGCAAAATCAGCCTCCCAGAAGCTTAATGCGCTATTTCGCAGCAGTTGCTTTTGTTCTACAAAGCGCAAATAAGGCCGTGCTTAGAATATTGCTCACATATCTGGGGTGCTGCACCAAAGCACACCCTGAAGCTGCTGGATTCCATTCCGAAGAGAACTGTGCGTCTCGTCGGCGACCCAGAGTTGACCCGAAATCTGGATAGTCTGGAACACCGCAGACATGTAGCTGAGATGTCTCTGTTTTACAGATACTTTCACGGCAGATGTTCCCAGGATTTGGCTCGCCTCATCCCGCCCCTGGCAACTCCTGTCAGACGGTCACGACAGACGGCAAGAGCGCACCGGTTCGTCGTACAACTGGAAACACCTATAACATCGCTTTACAAGAACTTCTTTGTCTGGCGCACTGCATCACTGTGGAACTCACTCCCAGGACATCTATTTCCCACTAATTATAACCTACAACTATTCAAGAACCGTGTCGCACACACACCGCTCGTCGAGCGCCATAGGATTTCCCTTTAGGCTGTGTGCCATTGCCATAAGAAAAAACAAAAAAATAGTCTATATGGTGGATGCTGAGAAAGGGGCGGCTGATAGCTTGGGGCCTAGGGCGGCCGAGACTGCAAATCCGCCACTGGTGATATCGTATTTTGTTGCTTCGGTAAAAACTATATAATATTTGATATAACATATTGTTTTATGTTTTAAAAGTAGCAGCAGCAGCATAGTTTTGCCATTCAACTGTTTTTCTCGAATTTTTTGTTTTATTTTATAAATAAATGTCAATACATTTGTAAAGCAGATTTAATTTTTTTAATTTTAATTTTAATTAGCCATGATAGAGGGATATCAAAGCTGGGATGAGACCAAGATTTATTTTATTCTTTAAATATTTTTCGACCATTGCAAACTTGATTCTGCCGCCACTCCGCAGCAGCAAAAACAGAACGTAAAAAGCGGACGAGACTGAGCATCGAATGATGCCAACCTTCAAATCCAAATCAGAGCCGTCTGCTTTTTTCGCAACAAAAGACAATCGGTCATCAGCTGGCCATCGAATAAATTTCGGCGATGGTTCGCAAAAAAAGAGTCTTTTATTCGTTTGAAACAGAGTTGGATTGGGATAAGTCCATAATAATGGTAGCCGTTTGCGTTTGGAATAGTATATTAAGTGACTAGAGTTTTAAAAGACCCGAGAAAAGACCATATTTTTTCCAAGAGCACGAAATTAGGAAACGACCCGCTAACCTGGGAGTGCGCTAAAATCCTTTAAAACGTCTGTTATACCATTTTTTCTATTTTGAAAGTTTTTAATGATCAACAGTTTTGCGCCGTCATCTCGTAGAGCTCTTTCAAAGTAGCGCGTCGTCCCAATTTTTGCTAAGGTGGTCTTCACATAAACAATTTTGTTAATATCAGTGCAACTAACCTTTGAAAGAATTAGTGTCGAAAAAACGTACTTTCGACACTTCTTTGGGTGTCGGGTGTCGAACTGAAATCATTTTGAACCCACAATATATTTTTAAGAACTTCCAATACCTACCTAATTCTTGTTAAGATTCCTAATTTGAGAATTGAGAAATAATATAAAACTTAAATGACCGCCGCGCGCCGATTTGGTTCAAATGTCTTAGTCCGGCTTACATTAACTTCTCGCAGAAATATATTCGTTATTTTTTTTATGGCAGTGGCACACACACTAAAGGGATATCCTATGGCGCTCGACGAGCGGTGTGTGTGCGAAGATGTTGATTGGTTGAATAGCTGTAGGTTGTAATTAGTGGGAAACAGGTGTCGTGGGAGTGAGTTCTACAGTGATGCAGTGCGCCAGACAAAGGAGTTCTTGTAAAGCGATGTTCTAGGTGTTTCCAGTTGTACGACGAACTGGTGCGCTCTTGCCGTCTGTCGTGACTGTCTGACAGGAGTTGCCAGGGGCGGGATGAGGCGGGCCAAATCCTGGGAACATCGGGCATGAAAATATCTGTAAAACAGGGATATCTGGCCACATGTCTGCGGTGTTCCGGACTATCCAGATCGCGGGTTAACTCCGGGGTCGCCGACGCACAGCTCTGTTTTGAATGGACTCCAGCAGTTTTAGGGTGTGCTTCAGTGCAGCACGCCAGATTTGAGCAATATTCTAAGCACGGTCTTATTTGCGCTTTGTAAAGCAAGAGCAGCTGCTGCGGTGTCTAGAGTTTTTGTTGCGAAATAGCGCACCAGGCTTCTGTGAGGCTGATTTTGCGATGTTAGCGACGTGGACATGTCAGGACATATTGCTGTTGACCGAGACATCCAGTAATCAGATTGACGAGGGTTTTTGCTCCATTTAACTGGACCAAATTTCTATCGCCGCAAGTTCGAAACCCTCACCAGATCTTGATTAATTGCTGTAATCTGCTCCTGTCTGCGGTGATATGTCTCAGGCGCAGGTAAAGGTTTTTCCGATCTAAATTGGGAGACAAGGATATCGTCTTCTGCAAAACTGTAAACTGGATTATTGGTTTCGGTCAGCAGGTCATTAATATATATGAGGAACATGCAGAGATCGGTTCTTAAGGATTCCGAAGGACGACAGTTTGTTAAGCAATTCGCCATGCCAAACCCTGTCGCCACTGCCTGGGCGCCCCTAGGCCATAGCCTAGTACGTAGCACGGCCCTGGCATGACGTCAAGGTTCTTCGGTTTGAGTGTTTCCTCGCGGTGACACGAAAGATCACTTTGGACAAAAAGGCATATTCCGAACTTATGTCTAAATCGGGAGTGTTAGTCGTAACCAGGATAGTGGTAGTTTACTGTTGGTGTTGTACAAGGGCTAGTATGTGTGGTCTATTTGCTTGTAGATGTTGGTGTACGGAATTAATGTTTGTATTTAGGCCTCTTATGTTGTAGAAATCTATTCTAAATTGGTTCGGTATATTTGCTGTCTGTGAAATGCTGCATTAATGGCCGCCCTTAGATCCGAATGGTCGGAGAGTTTACCTCCGGAATGTTTTAATCCTGGAAGCGCCATCACGTTCATATATTCCTAATGTGGAATCCGGAACTACTAGCGCGGAACCGGAATGTGATTCGGAAAAACCACTTAGCACTTCCCAGTTCTGGTGGGGTTGTCCTTTACCAGGCGAGTAGGCTTATGCATCTACCACCTAGGACTTATAATTGCGGAGATACAAAATAAATTAGAAGTTATTCTTCTGTTAAACTAATGTTTATTTTGAGCTGGAATTAATGAACAACTCGCGTAATCTTTACGCATAGAAATGTTTTTTTTTTACAGTGGGATAGCAAAAATAATATTCTAAATTCTTCGGTTGTCTTAGTTTTTGCCCTCTGAGAGTAGTGTTGGAATTCATATCGTCAGATGAATTTAGGGCATTGAAATGCACCTCAAATAGTATACAAGGTACTCTATACTATATTTTTACCTGTCATTGGGAAGCGAATATCAAAATAGACTTTTATATTCATTCAATATGCCCTCAATAATGCTGCACCAGCATTGTTCCAGTAGTTGTCAGACGCGCCGCGCCTGCAGGAAAAAACCGTCAAGCACGTTTAAAACATTAATCCCGTCATATTTTTATTAGAGCCCGCCTCCGGCTTGACACATTTTATCCCGAATCCTGTTACATTATGACATAGCTCTGTGTAATCCTATAGGAACAGCTTTGCTCTAAACTTCCAGACCAGGCTGAGACGAACGAGTTTCAAACCCTTAGCGACAGGCCGGAATATACGTTATTAAAATAAGTCTTGCTTCAAAACCATTACTTTACTTATTTTTTACCGCCAGATGTGAAGATTTTTAGCAAGTCTTTTGAGATATCGCTACAATCAATAGAAAAAACTGTTAAATAATAATTAATTAAATTAAATCTCGATCTAGCAAGAGCCTCTTTTCAATTGATGCTAAGCGGTGTTGTAGTATAACCTACCCGGGTCAGTTCAACATAGTTGAATGAGATAAGTTGTGCTTTGTCTTTATTTTGCCAATGACCGTCAAAATAGATTAAAAAGATAACCAATCCCTACGTTGTGTTATTATTATATATTGCACAATTTTTACTTACTCATAATCAGGTCCACTGATCTTTAAAACAATTTGCTGTTTTATAATACTTGTATATTACATTATCACTGGCTCCGAAGGACAATGGTTTATGATGTTATACCAGTAGTTGCCTAACTTATGCCCAGTTTCTCAAAGTATGGATAGGTAACTTTATTCTTCAAATATTTCCTATGACAATGATTATTAATTCAATTGTAACCATAGTAATTATAGGCTTCATAACTTTATACAATAGATATCTGGTACTTCAGAAACCGGGCATAAGTGCCAGTTTCTCAAAGCCCGAATAACTTTATCCCTAGAATAATTACTATGGTTACAATTGTATTAACAATCGTTGTCATAGGAAATATATATATATATATATATATAAATATTTTTTTTTTTTTTTTATGGCAGTGGCACACACACTAAAGGTAGACCCTATGGCGCTCGACGAGCGGTGTGTGTGTGCGAAGATGTTGATTGACACGGCTCTTGAATATTTGTAAGTTGTAATTAGTGGGAAACAGATGTCCTGGGAGTGAGTTCCACAGTGATGCAGTGCGCCAGACAAAGGAGTTCTTGTAAAGCGATGTTCTAGGTGTTTCCAGTTGCACGACGAACTGGTGCGCTCTTGCCGTCTGTCGTGACTGTCTGATAGGAGCTGCCAGGGTCGGGATGAGGTGGACCAAATCCTGGGAACATCTGCCGTGAAAGTATCTGTAAAACACAGATATCTCGGCTACATGTCTGCGGTGTTCCAGACTATCTAGATTCCGGGTCAACTCCGGGTCGCCGACGAGACGCACAGCTCTCTTCTGAATGGAATCCAGCAGCTTTAGGGTGTGCTTTGGTGCGGGACCCCAGATATGTGAGCAATATTCTAAGCACGGTCTTATTTGCGCTTTGTAGAGCAAGAGCAACTGCTGCGGTGTATAGAGTTTTTTGTTGCGAAATCTGCCTGGAAAAAACGGGTGTTAGTTCGTTGGCGCAGTTCTTTAACACGATGGCAGGTACTCCGTCCGGTCCTGATGTCTTTTGCGTATCTAGTTCTTTAAGGATGAAATTTGGGATGTATGCTTCCATTCCTGAGGAGATTACTTGCGTGATCTCTTCGCAGCAGACTGACGGGTCGTCAGTGCCAAAGCAGACGTCGAACCAAGGAAAATCTAGGTAGAACTGCCTTAGATCGTCCCAGTTTGCAGAATTGTAATGCCAGATTTTGCGAGGCAATGGTGGATCCTTCTGTACGGGTGGCAATTCGCAAACCATTGTAATAAGTTTGTGGTCGGAAGTACCTAGTGGCGGACCAACTGTAACCTTGTACTGGTCAGGATTGGTGGTCAGAAAAAGATCCAGGAGGGCGGCGAATTCGCCCCTCTCTGAGATTCGAGTTGGTTCGTCTACAAGTTGAGTAAGCCCGCAGCTGATGGCAAATGCTTCAGCTTCTCTACCTTCGTTGTCGGTCTTGTTGTGATGTTTGAGCCAGTTGGTGTTGTGGGCATTGAAGTCTCCCAGAACGATTATTTCTGAACTGGGGTGATCGACCTATATGAGTCAAAAGTGGTAGCTAGTGTTGAAAAAAAGCTTTGGTAGGCTCTATCTCTCGGAGGGCGATAGAGACAACATATAAACTTGGTTAATCCCTTGGCGGTGAACTTGAGCCACATGACGTCAAGGTTGTTCGGTTCGAGTGTTTCCTCGCGGTGGCATGAAAGGTCGCTTCGGACAAAAAGGCATATTCCGAACTTATATCTAAATCGGGTATGTAAGTCGTAACCAGGATAGGGGTAGTTCACTGTTGTTGTAGAACATACCTGTGTTTCTGTAAGGGCCAGTATGTGTGGTCTATTTGCTTGTAGATGTTGGTGTACCGAATTTATGTTTGTATTTAGGCCTCTTATGTTGCAGAAATCTATTCTAAATTGGTTCGGTATCTTTGCTGTCTGTGAAATGCGGAATGAAGGGCTCCCAGGGCCACCCAGCGCCCGGAGATCCGAATGGCCGGGGAGTTTACTTCCGGAATATTTTGATCCTGGAAGCACCATCATGTCCATATATTCCTACTGTGGAACCCGGGACCACCAGCGCGGAAGCGGAACGTGATTTGGGAAAACCACTTAGCGCTTCCCAATTCTGGTGGGGTGGTCTTTCACCGGACGATGCGAGTAGGCTTATGCATCTACCACCTAGGGCCGCTTCCACTCGAAGCATCGGCCTCAGACTCATTCCTTTGGCGGTCCCTAGTCTGACAGGGGTAAAAATGGGGTTTGTTGGTTCACTCCCCAGTGATCAGCTCCAGACTTTGTACTTTGGTGTTCTCCAGCCTGGAGGAGGACGATGGGATTTGGTGGGCCACATCCCGTGGCAACTCAGAATGGTGGGGGGGGGGTCACTCCCTGTAATCAAACTGCTCTCACCAGTTTGACGTTCCTGCCAGCCAATACAATGCAGCCCCTCTTGTCACAAACTGTCATTAAACAGCTCCAGACTTTGTACTTTGGTGTTCTCCAGCCTGGGGGAGGACGGAATATTTGAAGAATAAAGGTATCCATAGTTTAAGAAACTGGGCATAAAACATATAGATGCAATTCTTTACATCTGGCAACGTGCCAACGAGCTGTCGCTTTCCGTACGATCATCTTCAGTGTACGCCCTTTATCCTTATGGCCTACATTCTCTGACGTCACAAAATTTAAGACTCTAGCTCGTGAAGCATAGCTAGCTAATTATGTAATAATTTAAAGTGGAATGACCGCTTGGCTAAACATAAACATATTATATATTTTTGAAAAGAGGAAAGAAAAATATATTTTAAAATTATCTTATTTAAGAAAAAAATTCTTCTAAAAATGTTATGCGAACCCTTTTTTATATCCCTTCAAGGGGGAGGGAAGTGGGGTTAGTGGATTATATGTAAACAGTATAATTTGTACAACGTAGTGTAATTTTGTAGGTTAAAGGAGGAAGTTCGCCTTAAACTTCGCCTATTGCAATTCCTTTGCAATAAAGGTATTTATTATATTATTATTATTATCTCTGGCCGTTCTTCCTCTAGTATGCTCAGCGACCGAAAGAAAAGGAGAACGTGACGTCTTGATTTTCTGGGATGAACATCTGTAAGCTGCGTGCGTGCTTTTTATTTATTATTATCCATTATCTCCATTGCGCCTCTTCGCATTCTCTGCCAAACACACGGATCTCGATCTCGATTTTTCCAATTTTCTCCATTGTCAGTGTCCTAGTTTTGTTCTCTAAACCTTGTTTGGTGTAAGTTAATTACGGAAAGAAAAGAAGCACTAAAGTAGGTTATGTTGGGGGTCCGAGGAAACTCCCGTTACGGATTATATTTCTACGTGATCTGCAACGATTGTTTTATTATTTTGGGTAGAGTAGAGCGAATTCCATCAGATACCAGGAAAACAATATTTTAGATTATTTTTATTAATTTATTGCTGAAATAATTATTGTGTTATCCATCCATGTATTCTTCCAAATTTCAAAAAAAAATTAAAAAAGTAGTCTCGCCGTGACAATGTTTTAACATTGCCGTGACCAGGATTCGAACCTGGGTTACTACGGCCACAACGTAGGGTCCTAACCACTAGACGATCACGGCTATCGGAGACATAGAAATAAATCTCATTTTCGCTAAAATCAGATCACTTTCACCTAGTTATCGATTTAGGCGTGTCTAATACAAGTTGTGGATCAATTTGTCGAAAAAATTAATTCGGCAATGAATAAGCATTACAAAATTGAAAATATAACAAATTTTGTTTTGGAACCATAGATGTGTAAATATGGACGTAGCCTCGTAACCTTTCATTTCATGCGTACATCGACGAGACGAGCACGTAACAATTGTCGCACCAACTCGCACAACGTTTGTTTTTTAGTAATTCTACAGATTTGAATGGTCTGGCCACACATATACGATACGTTCGCGAGCGAATAGTTGAAACGAGGCTCGTACGTGTCTCGTTTTGGGACATAAAACATAAACCCACACTGTTCCGAGACAGGAACGAGTTGCGTGTAGTCTTCCATATTTGTGACCTACAGTGTATGGAGATATTCTTTACTTTTTTATAGTTCAATATTCTATATTGAATATAAGAGAAATATTATTATGTGAACACTATGCAGTTTTATTTTTTATTTGCATGCTCACACCCCCCCCCCCCCCCCCCCCCCCCCCAATTCTCTCTAAAACACATGAAGTTCTTCCATAAATTATAATATTTGTATGCAATACAATACATAACATATTAATACGTAACAAAGTGAGTTTTTATTTTTCTATTTATAATTTTTTAGGTTGACACTAGTGTGACAGAGGAATAATTACTTTTGTATTTTTTGCCAGTGAAATTAAACCAACATGTTAATATCTAAAAAGTATATCTCTAACACGTAGAGAATATCTCTTAAAACCAAATCAAAATTAATCACTGTACATTTCTAAATAAATTGATTCGTCCTTTCTATTTTACATTGTCTTCATTACCCCTGTTATCTGGAGCATGATAAACTCGGCCTCTCCTAAAATGGGAACTAGAAAATCGGCTCTTACGTCTCCGTTAGCCGTGATCGTCTAGTGGTTAGGACCCTACGTTGTGGCCGTAGTAACCCAGGTTCGAATCCTGGTCACGGCAATGTTAAAACATTGTCACGGCGAGACTACTTTTTTAATATTTTTAAAATTTGCGTCCCTTTCGAAACAGCTCAGAAATATCCATCGTACGGTGTGAATATAAAATATATATTATGGAAAAGCAAATAGGAATATTACAAGTTGAGTGGACACTTAAAAAGAAGTCCCTGTTCCTACGTAGTTTTTAGTTAGTTGCAGTTAAAATTAAAGGTATGAAAATATAATGTTATGCAAAATAAAAAATATTGAAAATGTAGATAATAAAATATTAATGTTGGCAGCATCCAAACAGATAAAGACCGATAATTTAAGAATTTTTCTGACATCACAGACAATAAGTTAATAAATGAAATTAGATAAATGCTTACTTGGTGAACCATTAATCAAATATAACAAATCTAAGTTTATCGATGCCTTTATTGTTTTTTTTTATTACAGAACCAGACAAATTTTAGGTTTTTTAGATTCGTTAGAGTTACTTAATTAGAATTTCTGCGCTATACACCATGGGACCAGGACCGAAGAGGTCCTATATAGAAAATTTCAATAAGTCTGTGGTGGAGGGAAAAAAATGTGTCCCATAACCGTCTCCCACAATATATATAGTTCACGTTAAAATAAAAAGTTTTGCATCGGCCGGGAATCGAACCCGGGCCGCCCGCGTGGCAGGCGAGCATTCTACCACTGAACCACCGATGCTGTATTGAATCTTTGACAAAGTCGGGTAATGTACCGAAAATAATTCCTGTCATGTACTAACAACAGTATGATAATAATTATAAATTATGGTAAAATGAATAATACAAATTGTAGAATTTGTTGAAAATCATAATAATTATTTTTTACTCAGTACCTAGCGGCAAAATAGCTTTGTTTATTTACACTGTATAAACAAATTCCTTATTTAAAAATTATAGAACTCGCCGCGCTGTTTGGTCAAACCATAGACATAACGCTCCCCCAATACCTACAAGGGTGTATGTTACAAAAATGTATTATTTAAGTCCAGAGTCCAGTAGTATTACAGAGACGTATGTCACATAGGTCTTGGTTTTATAGTTATCAGTTAAAGAAACCTCAAAATTACCAAAATTACAAAGTTCTAGGTATGCTCACGTGGAAAGCAACTTGTCATTACAAAAGAGCTGTCACCATCAGTGAGATTTAAATCATTTTTGTGATTTAAATACATTTTTTTGATTTAAATACTTTCAGTTTAAATACTTTTTCTGAAAGTGATTTTTAATTTATGATTTAAATCTTTTTGAAACGTATCTTTGATTTTTGATTTAAAAATAGTATTTAAATCTTTCTAAAAGGATTTAAATCAGTAAAAAGATTTACTTAAAAAAATTTAAATCCTTAAACAGATTTAGATTTAAATCATTAAAAAGAGTTTAACTATAATAAAATACAGCAATAAGTCATCCTATGTGTTTTAGTTCTATGTTTATTTTGTATTTTGTAATGAAAATTTTTTAATGCGTCTTACTTAATTTTCGTTTTTAAATATATATTGACTATATGGGAAACTTTTGTATTATTGATTTCTTAAAAATATATATTCCCGATAATTTCGATGAAAGTTTCTGCGTCAGAAACAAACCCCTTACGAAGTAATCACTCTGTAAAAAGCAAACAAAATACCATGAAAACCTAGCTAAAAAGTAAATAGATTTTTCCGCCAGTAAAATATTTCTAGGAAAAATTCAAATCAAAAATATATAAAAAAAGATAATTGAAATAATAGGATTTTGTCAAATTTCAAATTGATTTTATCAAAAAGTAATTGTCAAAAAAATTAAGCTTGTTTTTTAATGGAATTTTTGACACATTGTCAAATATTTAAAAGCTGCTAGCATGCACATAATGAGCTATTTTGTATGTTTGATGTTGTTAGTGTTTTCATTTTAATTAATATAATCTGCTAACATAATAAGAAGTGCAAAGTTACCAATTATGTGAATGCTAACGGCTTTTAAACATTCGACAATGTGTCAAAAA
This sequence comes from Pissodes strobi, assembly GCA_016904865.1. Taxonomy (NCBI): domain Eukaryota; kingdom Metazoa; phylum Arthropoda; class Insecta; order Coleoptera; family Curculionidae; genus Pissodes; species Pissodes strobi. The sequence goes on from MU182253.1 coordinate 178,152, forward strand.
TTCCATTTAAAAAAAACAAGGTTTAAATAACATTTTAATTTGGTTTTCGTATGTTATTTTGACGTACCTATTGAGGATTGTATTGTTTTTTAAAATTTAGATTGGGTGACGTCACACTTTTGCTTTTTTTTCACTTAATTTATATAAATATCATTTTGATTACGCTCTAAGAGATTTTTAATGGTACATAACCAACGACGCCAATTCGTTGTACATAACCAACCAAATGATTTCAATCTTTTTTACATTTTAGATCATTTTAGGAAGTATTTAAATCTTTTCGAAAGATTTAGATTTTAAAAAAAATTTAAATCTTTTCAAAAGATTTAAATATTTCCTAAAATGATTTAAAATGTAAAAAAGATTCAAATAAAAAAAATATTTATTATTTAAATCTTTCTTTATATACAAAACGATCTTTAATTTAAATCGTTTGTCCAAATGAAAAGTATCTTTGATCTTTGATTTAAATCATTTTTTAAATGATCTTAAACAGCTCTGAATTTACAAACGCCTATGTGCCAACATAGCACTTGATTTAATGACTCTTTCACAAGCCAAATGTATCAGAGTTTTATGTTACAACCCTACCATTTTGTTATCGAATGCATAACTTACAAAGGTGTATGTGGCACATACAACCTTAATTAATTTGGTTTATTTTGTTTGTTAAAGAAACAAAGTTGTATGTAAAAACATAAACCCTTGTAATTACAAATTTAATAAACCAATGGTATATCAAGGTTGTATGTGGCACATCAAACTGTGTTATAAAGTTTTGTTTAATCTTAAAGGCTCAAAGTTCTATGTTGTAACATACACCGTTGTTAAATTCGACGCGACGGTATTGTAGAAGGTATTGGACGGTACCCATAATATTTGTTGTATAGGTTATATTCAGGTTCTAGTTTTCTAAATTTGGAACAACTGTGGAAAATGGTTAGGTGTAGGAAGAAACAAATGATATCGGCTTTTTCCATCAGGCATCAGAAACAGATCCATTATTTTCTCAAACTGAAGCAGACAAGAAAGAGCATATCAGCATGGATGTTGAGCAAACGGAAACAGATCCGATAGTTTATGAAAACGCCAGAGCTAATGAAAATTTGGAAGAAACAATGAAAAATACCCAGGTTGAAGCAGAAACAAATGATTAGATAGATAAAACCATGGCGAAGAAATAATCAAAGCAAGTCAGACAAAGAAATCCCAAAAAATGGGCTTTAATGTTCGAAAAGAGGACTATGACAGAGCAAAATAATACATTTCAGTCAGAAAAAAAATAATTCCTGCAAGGGGAATAAAATCAAATAAAGACTGTATCAATAAATGTATATATAAATGCACTAGAAAAGTCAGTGAAGAACAAAGGAAAGTAATATTTTCGCACTACTATAGCGCACAAGAGAAAATGTTTATCATTAACACTACGGTAATGACTAATCCAGAAAGAAGAAGAAAAGGGAAGAATATCAATAATTCAAGAAAAGCATACGCTTCTAAATATGTTTTCATAATAAACAATTACAAAGTTCAGACATGTAAACCGTTTTGTTGCGGTACAATCAGTATAAGTAAGAAGCCGATCTACACTGCGTATAAACATAAGACCTTCTCAAATACACAAGAAACTAGTATACAAGGGAAACATACAAAAAAGTCACGTCCGAGGAAAGCACAAATCTGGTAAAAGAGCATATCAATACGATTCCGAGAGTTTCATCGCATTATTGTCGTGAGAGATCTAAAAGGGAATATTTAGAAGGATACCTGTCAATAAAGAAAATGTACGAATTGTCCAGGAAAAGTACTGTACACCAGTTAAATTCTGTATTCATATAAATATTTTTTGTAAAAAGTTAAGTTTCCAAAAACCAAAAAAAGATAGGTGTTATGTATGTGCTGATGTTGACGTAAAACCAACGGAAGGAACCATGACTAAAGAGTAAAACACCGAGTATGAAATACACATTGAATAGAAAGATGCTATGAGAAAGGATAGAAATAAAGACAGAGAGAATAATGATATACCGGTATTGTGTTTTGATCTGGAAAACGTTTTAAGCTGTCCAAAAGCTGATATTAAGAACTTTTTTTTACAAAAGTAAATTAAGTGTCTATAACATGATGGCTTACCTATCTGTAGATAAAACTGTATACTGTGCTGCCTGGCCAGAAGCGCTGCATGGAAGAACGGGTAATGATATGGCTAGTACAGTTTATTAGACCCTAAACCAAGTCCTCCAAGAGCATAGAGAATTCAAAGAACTCATTCTTTGGAGTGCCAGTTGTGTACCCCAAAACAGAAATAGCTTAATGAGTTTTGCAGTCTCACATACTATGCAAAAGTTTCCAACTCTTGAGAAGATAACAATGAAGTTGTCTGTTCCACGACATGTGTACAGGAAGTCCACAGTGCAATAGAAAGGTCGCTGACCAAGTCGGAATATTTCTCGCCAATATCACTTTTAAGGTTTTTGATTGAAGTCAACAAACGAAACCCCTATACATATTGTCAAACATATTTTGCCCCAAGCCTTTTTAGATTTTCATTGGTATTCCATCATACAAATGAATCACAAGGAAGTGCCATTTTCCAAAGTTGCGTGTTTGGAATTTACAAAATGTATTTTCAAGTGAAATATAAAACCTCATTATTTGAGGAACATTTAGTCGCAGTTAACTTACGCCCAATAAAAAATTTGAGAAATCATATTACTGCTGACTCACGAAGTGAATCTGATATTCCTGTTAATTGAGAAAAAAGAAAAAAAAACAATTAAATCTACCTCAAACAAAGATTAGTGCTTTACAGTCGATGCTTAAGTGGATGCCAGAAATTGACCGGCTGTATTACAACAATCTGATACCTCAAACTATATAGGCAACAGAAACAAAGAGGAAGTCTTCAGAATAAATAGGAAAATATATATTTTTTTCAGCTCTACCGTTCTATCTTTCAATATTTTTAATAAAATAAACTTAGTACCAAGTCACAAAGTTGTATGTTATTTACAAAAAAGAAAATTTTGAAGAAACTTAATATATTGAGCGTTTATTATTTCTAATATGCTATTATATAACGAAGTAAACGATTATGCATTACCCATTTAAAGAAAAAAAAATATAGGAGTCGTTAACTCCAAGTTGAACATTTCAAACTCATTTTTCTCATTTTCTGTATCTTGTATCATAGAACTCTGTAATATTGGGGGAGCGATATAACGTTACGTACTTACTCAATCCGACCATTTTCACCTTTTACTATTTTACTTGTTCCTTGATAGATATAGAAATATGTGGAAGATAACATATTCGAGGCAGTGTTGTCAAATTAAATGTAATAATAGTACCTGCAGCTAGGAGCCTAGGATACTACAAAATAATAATAGGAGGCGGGTTTAAAATAATACTACTACCAAAGAATATTATATGCGTAGTAGAATATTCTTTGTTAGTACCTATAAAAAGTACGTTTTTTTTAGCAGAGTTAGAGTTGTTACATAAAAATCGGATTTTAACATATCGTGGCCTTAACGTCTATACTCAGTGAGAATGTCAAAAATTGTCTTTCAGTTTCTACAGGTAAAGCAAGATAAGGTATCGTACTCTTATCGCTCTGGTTTGGAATACCTTTTTAAACCGGCTAACAAATGGATTCAGCAAAACAATCGATATTCTGTTATCTGTCACATTTAGTTTGTTACCTTTCCGCTTGACTGGATATGTTATGTAGTTGTACTACATACAGGGTGTTCTAAATACCTCACTATTGGGGTCTAAGAGGCTAGAACGAGTTCATTATTTGTAAAAACATGTGAAATTTAATGTCGATTAATATAACATGATAAAAAATGTGAGCTAACGTTTTCATTTTTTAAAATTAACTAAAATATTTAAAAAATAGCTCTGTATTTAAAGGAAATACTTAATTCAAAATGTATGTTACATTTTCGTTGCCACTTTTTCCTTTTTGCAAAATAAGTAATACAAACCTTATTTTTTCAAAAATGTTTAAGCGAAGCTTTTAATTACTCAAAACTTATATATATCACCTTTATGAATTAATTAATTGTTTTAAGAATTTTGCATAAGAGATAATGTCTGTTCTAGTATAATAGGTATAGATAGACTTGTAGAGTATAGAGTGATGATTTATTCGTGATTAATTCCAGAAACATAATGCAAGCCAACAATCAATCCAATTTCGCAGATAAGAAAAGTGATAAGTTCTTTGTTATTTCAATAATTTCCTTTTTCTCGATTTAAACAAAAAAAAATTATTTCTCAAATAATAAAAAAAGTATTGTTTCCGCCCGGGATCGAACCGGGGACCTTCCGCGTGTTAGGCGGATGTGATAACCACTACACCACGGAAACAACTTGTCTGTAACAGCTACATTCTGGGTCGCAATATTATTTATAAGAATTTGCCTTATTATTTTATTTGCCAAGTACAACAAATTTCATGATAAGAGTAGGAAGTACAAATAAATACGTTGTATCGAAATATTCCACATAAATATTTAATGGTTTTAAACTTAAACTGTTTTATGACTTTTATCCAATTTTACTGTTAATTTATTTCATTTATAACTGTTATAAGAACCATAGGTGGAACTTCCCCACCAATATTTGGTCACTTGCAAAGACAAAATCCAAGAAATTATGCGTTGTTAATTATTAAATATTTTGTTTCATAATAAACATTAGTTATATCTAGTTGTGTTGGTTATCTGAGTTAAGGCGTGTTATCTTGTGTATTAATACAAATTATATCGGGATTTAACTACTATAATGGGGAAAATCATCTTGACGGGGAAAAATGAAGATTATTTGATAAAAAAATAATGGAGAGAAAATTCTTTAGATAGAGTAAATGCAAATATATTCGCACTGATAATTCTTCGACTGGAAATTCTTTAAATGAAAAACTCTTTGGATGGAAGTTCTTCGAATGAAAAATTGTTTGAGATGAAAGATCTAACAGAAACTACTTCGGATCTCGTTCCATTATTCAGCGGATGTCCACCGTCTTGCAATTTATCAGTAACCATAGACTTTTACTTTTTGCAACTCGTAGATGGCTTCTTCCCCAATAACCGCCCTCACAGGCTAACGACAGCTTATACAATCTAACCCAGCGCTGCCCAATCTAAATAACCCAAACTAACCGAGCTGAACAAAAGCTAATACAACATACAACCTAACCCATGATACAAAGTATCATGACCTAACCGGTGCTATATAACCATCGCCTTCTTAAAGCCTGTTTATACTACAAAATTGCACATGCTATGCAATGCAATCAAAATTTGCCCGTAAACATGCGCGTTTTCAACTTTGCAAACAGCTGATGCAAATTTCTTTGCACCGGCGTCAAATTAGAACACGCACTAATTTTATTGCACGTTGTATGCCATTTTGGTTAAAATGACAATTCCCAACATAAAAATAAATAAGAAATACCTGCCGTGTCATCTTTAAATTCTGATATTTTGTATTTTCTTTATTTATCTCTTGTATGTTTATGGTTTTTGGGAGTAAATTAATAATTTAAAATTGATACAGTATGTCTCAGAAGAAGGTAATGTGCAATAGGTACTTAGTCAAATATTTTTTGAAAGCGTAAATACAAATCAGCTGATTACTGTTATTCTGCGGCATTGGCAAAACTGCTTGTCAAAATGTTTGCATAAATAATTACGCCTTCGTGTAAACAGCAGCCACGCAATAAAATTATATGCCATCTCAAAAATTGCACCTAATGTAAACTCCCTTTTAAAAACATTAAGGATGTCTTGATCTAACCCAATTACGATTCCTGGAGCTAACCCAAAGTATCAAAAGTCAACCCTAAGTAATTCAAATTAGAGTTAATGCAAAATGCAAACTTATCAAATGTTTACAACAGCGTGAAAATAACATCCATATAGCAGATCAGATTTCCAGAAATACTCGACCAATTCAGCATTTTCTATACCCTGCTCAAACCAATGCATATATAATATCAACCATTAGAGGCAATTTGATAAGTGACGAAATTATTCGACAATTGGTTCTACGGTCAGCGTTAACATTTTGGAGTCTGCCGAATAATAGGACTATAATATAACTCGACCCGCCGCGCCGGCGCCGAACAGATTCACTAATCGCGGAAATAATTGGTCTCATTTTATGATTGAATCGAACCATTGTTTTATTTTTTTCTTGTCCATAATACAACAAATTCAAATAGAGTGTCTTATCAAAGGCCCTATGTTTGGAATCATAAAATAAGACGAGTTATTGAATTTATTGTTTCCGTAATTAGTGAATCTGGTTCGGCGCGTATCGAGTATAGTGACATTTTTCAAAATTATTCAAAAACTATATACTTTTTTTTTTATGGCAGTGGCACACACACTAAAGGCTAAAGGGAGATCCTATGGCGCTCGACGAGCGGTGTGTGTGGGAAGATGTTGATTGACACGGTTCTAGAATATTTGTAGGTTGTAATTAGTAGGAAACAGATGTCCTGGAAGTGAGTTCCACAGTGATGCAGTGCGCCAGACAAAGGAGTTCTGGTGAAGCGATGTTCTAGGTGTTTCTAGTTGTACGACGAACTGGTGCGCTCCTGCCGTCTGTCGGTACTGTCTGACAGGAGTTGCCAGAGGCGGGATTATACGGGCCAAATCCTGGGAACATCTGCCGTGAAAGTATCTGTAAAACAGAGACATCTCGACCACATGTCTGCGATGTTCCAGACTATCCAGATTCCGGGTCAACTCCGGATCGCCGACGAGACGCACAGCCCTCTTCTGAATGGAATCCAGCAGCTTTAGGGTATGCTTTGGTGCGGCACCCCAGATATGTGAGAAATATTCTAAGCACGGTCTTATTTGCGCTTTGTACAGCAAGAGCAACTGCTGCGGTGTATAGAGTTTTTGTTGCGAAATAGCGCATCAAGCTTCTGGGAGGCTGATTTTGCGATGTTAGCAACATGGTCATGCCATGACATATTGCTGTTGACCGAGACACCCAGCAGCCCGATTGGCGAGGATGAAGGAATGGTCGATCCTGCCATAATGATGTCAGGGCCCGCTGTATTGGCCCTCTTAGTAAACGTTGCTGCTTGGGTCTTTGCTGCATTGAACTGGACCAAATTTCGGTCGCCCCAAGTTTGAACTTTCTCCAGGTCTAGATTAATTGCTGTAATCTGCTCCTGTCTGCGGTGATGAGTCTCAGTCGCTGGTAAGGGTTTTTCTGATCTAAAGTGGGAGAGAAGGGTACTGTCATCTGCAAAACTGTAAACAGGATTATTCGTTTCGATGAGATTAAAATTTTTATGTTGACAGCAATAATGAACAAATTTTTGAGCGATTTTTTGAAAATATTTCAACTGGGTCTATTACTTTACTCAATACCTAGTAGGTATTGCTTTACTCCACCGTTCGGGGTCATTCCTTATATTTAGACAGCGCAGCGTCTAGCGCGGTTCTTATACGAGATAGACAAAAACGTTACTTTAAATACAAAAGTTGTAGGAATCATCCTAAGTCGCCAAAAATGTTCTAAAATATAATACAGAGATGTCGCAAAGTTGATAAAAAAAAACGCAAACATGGTAAGACGTTAATTAATAGAGCTTTTTTCCTGAATTCAAAAATTTATAATGGGTTGACATTTGGTTTAGCCGTTTTCGAAATATTTGCATTTTAAAAACGTGATTATTTTGTTTAATTAAATCGCAGTTATTTAACTATAGAATTAACATATTATTATTTATTTATTTATTTTCAATGATCAAAAAAAAACAAAAAAAAACAAATATATATATATATTTTTTTATACAAAATAATTTATGAAAATTCACAAATCTTGAATGTGATCGTCGGCGTGGCGCGGCAGCGGCTGCGCCGTTATTTTCAATAGATTTTAAAATGCAGATATTTCGAAAAACCAATTGTCAACACATTATATATTTTTGACTTCAGAAAAAAGATCTATTAATTATAATATACAGGGTGTTCCATTAAAGAGTTAGCATGTTTGTATTTTTTATCAACTCTGCGATAACCCTGTATTATATTTTAGAATATTTTCTGTCTGGCGATTTAGGCTGATCCCTACAACTTTTGTATTTAAAGTGTTTTTCCACCTCGTATAATAACCGCGCCAGACGCTGTCTAAATATAAGAAATAATCTGTACACGGTGATCATTTATAATGTCCCCCTCTTAGCTTTTTTGTTTTTTTGCATTAGACAAAAATGTTAAATACAAAATTTGTGCAGAATAATGTAAGCTATATATACACAGATATATATATATATATATGTGTTTAAAAAAAGAGAGGCAGGTAAAATTTATTTTTTTTTAAATGAAACGCCCTGTATATTGTTAATTGTTTGGGATCTCCTAAGAATTCTGAATATTTTTTCTATAACATGTCCTATACCTAAATGTAATAGTTTTCGACATATTCGCATTTTAAATAGTGGTCTCGTATATTGTGGTTGCCTAATTCACGGCCACCTAAGAGCTGGAATCTAGAATATTTATTTTTGAATGTAACCGCTTAGTTAAAATGCGAATATGTCGAAAACTATTACATTTCGGTATATAGGACATGTTATAGAAAAAATAATCAGGATTCTTAGGAGATTCTAAAAAATTAATAATATGCAGGGTATTTCATTTAAAAAGATATAATTTTAACCTGCCACTCATTTCTGCAACACCTTGTATATATACAAATGTATTCTGCAAATAGCTTACATTATTCTGCAGAACTTTTGTATTTAACATTTTTGTCTAATGCGGAAAGTAAAAAAGTTAAGAGGGGGTGACATCATAAATGATCACCGTGTATATCTTAAAAATGTGAATTTGATGTATGCACCTTCATTGAATAATTTTTAAAAATGAGACTGCATTGCATTGAAAGGAAAGTAGTGCAAGTGAATGTTTTTAAATAATCCTAGCTTTAGAATGTCTTAAGATTTGTCAGAATTTTTGGTTATAGTTTTTTAATAATAATTACGTCAAGTTGATAAATGTTGATATTTTAATATATAAACCTTGTTTGATGTATCACAAATGCGGCCTATTCGCATTTGACAGCTTTTGATGTATGTTTAAGCACCTGTATAATAATATGTCTAACAAAGTTTAGTTGAGGGGATGAGGGCTTAGTTTTGATATACCCACTTAATTAATGGTGGTTTATTTCGGTTAGCATTAGTAAGTTCAATTGATTCACATGATATAAAGTAGTTCAGTTTTTGAATCGAAACCCTTACATGGAATGATCGTGACGTATTTTCAGTCACATTTTTACAATTTACACTTTTGTTTTAAATACTCTAAAATCTGAAACATATTTTTGCCATTAGATGAAACCGATAAATTTCCTAGTAAATCGGATTTACTAGTAAATCCCGATGGATGGAAAACTTCTGGAAATAACGTGAAATATTGATTTTAATGGAGAGGTTTTTTGTTTATCATTATGATTGACTTTGAAATAATTGTAATGTGCTTATATTGGTTTAAATCTCGGTTTAAATAATAATAAGATATACCTGAAAGCATTGATAATATCTCTAATTTACGACTAGAGGAAGTTTTTTAGCTCTGTCGTGTTTTTTAATGAGCGGGACCATGTTTAATTACTATTCGGAGACCAAAAGCGCCATAAAGCAAAGACAGTATAGCTGGCTGCGCACGTGTGTGTTTCGATGATAAATCTAAACAGATCCTGAACGCGTCTCGTGTTTCAAAGCGCCGTCAGTTAAAAATAAAACAATAAAATTTCGCCTTTGTTTAGTTTTTATGACTTTTACGGTAAAAACTATGTGGGGGGAAATCCTATTTCTTCTTTATTTTTGGTAAAAAACCTTGAGCTTTGGGTCCTCTATAGGGCTAGTTACAAGCGGTGCGGTGACTCGGCATGCTCCATACATCAACTTTTAACATGAATATATATTTTAAGAAAATTGCAATATGAATTGAGACTAATGTCGACTTACTTCCCTAGACAAGAAAGCATCAATTGCAACCATAAACAATAAAGAAGGATTATGCTAAAAATCAAAATTATCAGTTTATTATCATATATAAAATAGATATGTTGGGAAATTTTTTAAGAGAAACACGAAGGTTCATGAACATTCAAACAACCTATTATAACTTTAGCGTTTTATATCTCGAAACATCACAGGATCTACTTTTACTCATGAAAATTTATTCCAAGTCCATTTCCCATAAGAATCAGGCAGGATTCGTATCTCTCCCGAGAACCTCGTTTCGAAATATATAGCGCATCTTTTTTTCCGATCTCTGTATACAGAGTAGTGCTGGCAACCGAAGACGGTTTTTCGGATAGTCGGTTAACCGGTTTCGGATTATCCGCGGTTTTTCAAAAAACCGAAACCGGTTAACCGGATACTCGGTTAACCGATTACCCGATTTCTCGTTTAACCGATTAACCGAATAACCGGTTTCTCGGTTAACCGATTGTTCGATTATTCAGTTATCTAGTTACATGGCACTGGGCCACCGGGTTCTCAAGTAATGGTAAAAAAGATAGAAAGTAAAGTAAAAACTGGGTATTTGGAATCGTAACATACCACATACCTACTGGACGGTGATTATATTTGGAAATGCTTTTAGGGGGCGATTGAAAAATAGTATCTACCTTTAATAGAATACCTTTATATTTATTTAAGTTTTAAAAAATTGTAATATTTTTTCTGCTTAGAATTTATATCGATTGTAATTTGTAATAAACAATATTTTTAATTTAATTATTACCTTGGGGTTTATTTCAATAACGACCAAAAACTGGAATAAATTTGGTTCACTAGAATTTAATGATTGTGCCCTAATCGGCAGGGTAACTGAACTAATGGAAATATGCTTAAGAACAAATTATAAATTATGATTAGCCTATGATGACTGTGTATTAACCGATTAACCGGTTATCCGATTAACCGGTTATCCGATTAACCGGCTATCCGATTAACCGGTTAACCGGTTATCCGGTTTTCACTATTATTCGAATAACCGGTTTTATCCGAAACCGGTTTTTAAGAAAACCGAATAACCGGTTTCAACTTTTTACGGTTTTTGCCAGCACTAATACAGAGAATAGAAAACAATAGTTTCTCATTACACAATTTCCTTAGTTAACCGCAAACAGTCGGGTGGGGTATTGATTGTTTGTGACGTCATCCAAGGTGCACTGGGTCATAAATGTCAGCAATCGCAAATTACGACCGAGGGGGTCGAGGGTGCAACCGACACGGGGCAGATTTCCGACACGTTAAAGTCGGGTTCTCAGCTACCACCCCTCCGACTTTGATCACTGTAATGAGGGTCGATCCGTTAATTTAATGTTTTAAGCGACGATTGTACATTGTGGCACCCTTGTCTTTATCTCTAGGTTATTCTTGTAAAATAGTAAAAGAAAACCAAACCCTATGCACTTACTGCAGAAGGTATCAACACTGATGAAACATCCACTATGTTTACCGTTATTATAAAAACCCGTGTGAATTTTTTTAAATTAATGTTTCTATTGGGCACAATAATAATAGCGTGTAGGTACACCGCTGCTGTCAGCAGTACATAAAAGGCGCAATGTAGGACGCTATTAAATTCGAATTTATAGCACTATGCGTTCCTTCTATAGTTTCATGGACACAATTTCATGTAGCGTTATACCAACCCTCTATGGAAGTAGATACGGAAGATATGAACGTTTAATAAACTTGCCGGTCGCCAAAATTATACAAGTGGGACCATTGGGTCTGCAGGTTTTTAAAAAATATCATATTAAAACAATTTACGGTATCATGTAGCTACCGGCAGTACCGAAATACGTCAATACCGACTCAATAACAATCATTAAATTTAAAAAATAATTAAATTACACACGTGTGCCAAAGTGTTAAGTGTTTATGATTATGTTCTCAATATTACATAATTGTTCCTTAGTCTTTTTTAATAACATTCAGGTCGCCTTATCACGTTTATGACAATTTCGACAAAATGCCTACATTTTTAAAAACTGTAAGCACCCCTGTATTTTTCCATTGGACCAAAAAACTTTCAAAGAATATAGAAACAGAAAATTGCACAACCATCGAGCGACGCCATTGATAAAGTTTGCACAAAAATTATATATAATCGTGCGCGTAAGTTCACAAATATATTTTAAATTGCTAGCCGCAAATATCAGGGCAAACTAAATAATGTCGAACTACCATAACTATACTTACTTACATGTAATAAATAAGTCAAACTAACCGCATTCCTGTCTTGACCTAAAGAATATAACATTTTTTATTATTATAAGGGATGTCCTTTAGATAAGTATGCAGTTATATTATGATATAGTTAACGAGACGGACGCCCAACTATTTCTATATTTCTAAAGATAGAAGTTGAAATAACCCGACCCATTACTCGACTTACTTATTTTTCTTCTTAACCCCCTTGAGGAAACTGTTCCTATAGTTCTAGGAATTTTAAACTGTACAAAAAATTCGAATTTAGGTCTCTGGTTCAATTACTTCTCATATTAAATTCAATAAAATTAGTATACATTTCGTTAATCGACCTGGATAAGTGTTGTGTTAATATCTTACAATTTTTAGCAAACGTCTGTGGACTGGAAGATTTGGTAGGGGCTGATAACACTGTAGCGACGAAAATACGACGGGTTAGGGAAAAAATTGTTGATCTAGAATCTAAATGAAACGCAGATTTGAGGTGTCCCGAGATTTTTGTAGGATGTTTCTTAAGACAGCTTTCGGTAATGATAAATAACGCACAGTAACCATGATAGTCTTTTTTCATGTGATATGTGTAAAAGTCGGAAAACACGGTCCTTTTCACACCGTCCTGTCAAAAACAACCGAACGCTTGTTATTAAACGTCATTTTTGAAGTCTTCAAACGACATTTTCAATGGTTTATTTAAATAAAAAATATCTGTTCATAAAATTGTTTGTTTTCCTTGCAGTCGGAAGAAAAAATATTGGTTTGGAAACATCTTACCACTACCGTTTATGAAAAAATCACACTTGGTTAGAAAGTGCTTTATATCCTACGAATGTTGAACAATTTTTTAACTCGCGAACTCACTCGTGTGGAAGTAGGAAGTAGGGGAGCGGAGGCTAATGTTCACTTAAGCAGAAGATTAACTTACATTTAAACCACTACATCCTACTATCTATTACACAATAATAAAACTTCTATGCAACCCTTAGATGTGTATTAATTTTTTTTAAGATACCAAGTACGATATTAGACGAAAACTGCGTGTAATACCGTGCAGGCTTCGTGTAATTCCGTACAGTTGTACATATAAAAAAGTGATTATAGCTTCAGAACAACTACAACAACTAAAAATAAAAGGTAATATTAACAAAAACCTCAAACGTAACGTTCAGGGCGATCAGCACCGCTACAAAGTGCATGCGGCTATGAAGCACAATTTACACAGTGGAACCACGACTCGTTGCTTTTCCCAAATTCTTGGCATATGATGCAAATGTACTTCGTCTTGTTTCATTCCGCTTCAAAAATTCTTCTGGGTCATCACTGTCATCACAGGTATTTATTTGGTGGTTCTTCTTTTTCAGATTCATCTGATGAAGGACTGAAGGCAACTTTCCCCTTGTGAGTTTGTTTTCTTTTTTTTTTAATCCTTATTTTGGTGTTAAAAGACCTTCTTCTGGCTAAATCTTCTAGCTCGATTTTCATGGGCGTCGAGGTTAATATTTGCGAATGTTTCTTTTACTTTTGCGTTTTCCATTATATTCTGCTGTATTTGCCTGCCTCTTCTATGTTGCTGGAGAAATTGTAGCGAACGAACTAACTTGTTTTGTAAATCCGACAAGACTAGTGTTATTATTTGGATGCGCAGGCGAAGAATCAGTTAAGGGTGGATTTTTGTGTCCCACACCTGAAGGGCCGAGTACAGCTTCTGGATCACTGGTTATAGATGAAACATTTAGGGATGGCTCTGCATCGGGTTCCAGATAGAAATCAGAAAATATATCAGGTTTCAGTGGAACGATGCCTGCCGATGCAAATCCGGAAAATATAACTTTGTAAAAAGTTGAGCAATATGAAATTTCTCATAATTATTGCATCTCATAAATTTGTCGCGTTCTTTGTGGCATGTGATTTTTTAACGGCCCAAAAACCCAGAGGCTGCGTCCGGGAGGTATGGGGAGGAATGGAGAGCATAATCATCCCGTTTTGGCGGCAAAAATTAACTATTTCCAATGAAACATGGCTGCAGTGATTGTCAAGCATGAGCAGTACTGGACGTCTAATGTTGATTTTCTGTAGAGCAGTGATAGATTGATCCATTTGGACCATCTCTTTCCAATGGTGGACTTATAAGACTGCGGGGATAAATAAATAGAATGTTTTGTCATAAGTTCCAATAAATTATCGAAAAAATCTTGATTTTTTTGACCATTGCAAGCAGTTATTCTGCTCACGCTGGTTGCTTCGGGTGTCCTATGCTTATTTCCGGATTTCGCTTTAGAAAGCCATAACGCCCATCCTTTCCCGCTTCTTTCTTGTCCTTGGCTAAAGGGATACTTTATTTTATTAATTTCGGCATAATCATAAACGCTTTTTCTTAGCTGCTGGTGTTAATCCATAAAATAACTTGACCAGAGTTAACAATTGATTCCTGATATCAGCTTCCCCATATTTCAGTGTGGTGGGACGCAGCTTAGCTCCTTCTCGTATTGCGATTTTCATTTTTCTCGGGGACCATCATGGACCTTTCTTTTTGACAGTCATCTGAAAAAGATAATTTAAATTAATTATACAAAAATATGAATTGTGTTAAGCAAGGATAGAAATATGCCTTTAATTTTTTGTTGTTAGAATGGCGTGTACGGCATAGGACTCTGTACGGCTATAGCCTCCGCTCACCTATATACGTTTTCAACCTCAGACGATTTCCGTACTCGTTCGAAAACTGATATTTTCAACACTTGTTATGTATGTTCCATTTTAAAAAACGCAAGTTGATATATTTGATGCTCATTTATTTGCTCTGATAATAAATCCTAGCGGATCATGAAAAACCCTACACCGGCACTCGAAAATCTGGTTATTTGTGGGACAAGTTAACACGAAACATATGTTTGGTTTAATAAACTGATATAATCATATTTTTCGAATTATTTTCGTTCGTATAATTCTTAAAACTGCATCAGCACGATAACAAAAAAATTTATGTTCGGAAAACATAATCAAAATAGTTTTACTTGTGTTTTTCGTTCATCATAAAATGTTTTGCTAAAGTTCGGTTATCATTATTATAGATGAGACAAACATCATATTATTTCCTGCCTAGTTTGAGGTGGTTACCGCTCCAACTGATGTTTATC
Source organism: Pissodes strobi (assembly GCA_016904865.1). Classification (NCBI taxonomy): domain Eukaryota; kingdom Metazoa; phylum Arthropoda; class Insecta; order Coleoptera; family Curculionidae; genus Pissodes; species Pissodes strobi. The sequence goes on from MU182253.1 coordinate 193,560, forward strand.
GTTGGTAGTTTTGGTGACAGATAAATTACCATCAGCTTTCAAACAAATCATGTTCCGAAAATTGGCAATTTTATGAAAATATTATATATAGTACAAAGTACAAACAAAGTGTATCGGAAGAGCATACCAACTGGTACTCGGCTTATAGGCGACATCTCTTTATGAAGCATGGACCTAGGAATGGAAAATATTATACGGATTTTAATATATACCAAACCAACTGGAAAAGCATAAACACTATTAAGTCGTCGTAGCGGCCTAGCATTTCCATTATAATTATACATATTTATTCCCAATCATTTTCATATACCTATAACCCGGACCTATCTTTGTTTAATTAGTATTATATTGAGTGATTAAAAAAAAAACAGAATATGAATTTATTCCCTGTGAATTTGGTAAAAAGTCAAAATTTACTATCCGAATTTTGGGTTATAATAATGAGGATAATGGTCCGTAAAGTACAATATTCACCCTCATTCTCTATGACATGCTGGACACATTTCATCCATATATGTACCACTGTCATTTACTTCATCAACAACTTTACTTACAATTCCTGATAGTCAGTTGGAGATTGATTATATTTCCTCAGTTTTGCCGTTCTTGACTGCACAGCCCAAATCATCTCGATCCGATTAAATATGCAGCTGTACGGTGACAGTCGTAAAATTGTATGACCATGTACTTCGCATACTTTGTCGATTATATAACTGTTGAACTATTGTGAAGTCCGGTATATTTGGGAAATTTTTCCGGTTTGGAGTTTATTGGTGAATATAAGAGTAAAGTTTTATTCATATTGAAACATGGAATACATTAAGTACATATTATGTGTTTTAGTAATTCCTCGGTAATTTTATATTCACCTTCTCATATTAATGGTAAAACGTTTTTGCGATACAGCTAATTTGTTGCGAGGCTTTAACACGCTTTTATGAGAATGACCCCTATATCGGTATTTTTAATGACCATGTTGGATTTTCTCTGTATGGCTGAGGCTGCAATTATTTTCTCTGGCGAATATACCTATAATTAAATTGTTAGTGGCAAAAACCGGTCAAGCGTGTAGATTCATGGGTTGAGGTTCCATCACGTTTTAGATGAATTTGGCTCTGTCAACAAATAGTATATTATTTTATATGGAGGAAAAGTGATACTTTTCATGGCGCGCTCGTGTTTAACAGCCGAACGGAGTGAGGCTGGTAATAGAGAGCAAGCCATGAAAAGTAACTTTTCCTCCAAATAAAATATGCTGTTTTTTCTTCAAATGTCGACAAATTAATGCAAAAACATCTCTTTTTAATAGTAATAATACCTAATTATTATTAAAGATAAGTGGGTTCGCAAGGCGGCTTAGACCACGGTCGTAGGTGGCCTTGCTTAGACCGATATCGGTGAATGTAACATAAAGCTGTCAGTGGACACTGTCAACAATAATTATATTTTTAAAATTGCGTTTTCGATTGCATTTTAATTCCGTATTGATAAGCAGTTATTGAGAAGTTCGATTAAATAATAACCAATTTGTTCCTAAATTAGTGATTTTTAGAAATGCAGTCACAAATTGAGTGATAAATACAAATTGTAGTTTAATAAATCTTGAGTTGTTGACGCTTATTTTGTTGTCTGTTTGTATTGTATCTATGTTGCTATGACAACACTTTTACCTCCGCCGGCGGAAAAGTGAAAAGTAAAGCTCCGGCGGAGGAAAAACGATACTTCACGGCCGCCTACACAGTCGAGTAATGACGGATTTACTGACGTTTGAAGAAAAAAATATTTATTTAAACTATAAGCTGAAATAGATCCGTTTATTTGGCCACAATTATGTAACAATCGTAATATAAATTAATCCATCTGCCTAGATCTAGATTCATAAATTTAAGTCAAACCATGAGTTTGACCTGATATATTTGCATTGGACAAATCTGTACAAAATCCCTGTAGAAAATAAGATATTTTTCTCTTTCAAACATAGTGTTGCAAATTGATAGGTTATGCGGGAAAATTAAATGTATTTTTTAAAACCCCGATTTCAGCGTAAATGTGATTATACCTCTGCTATATAGTCTAAGGATAATACGGTCTCAATAGCTTTCGTTTCGATTTTCTAATATTTTCCTTTGCTGGTAAATAAACTAATAGGTAATGATTAGGTAAATGAAAACCAAACAAAATTGGGCTCCCAACAATACTACTCCCCCCGGCATTAAAAAACACACACAAACTTCAATTGCGAATTCGGACCGACCAGAGCCAGTGTCGCAATTGTAGAAACACATACGTGATCGTGTTCGCAAATAGAGCTTTTTATGTTTTCAATTTCGCTTGCCGGACAGAAGAATTTTTCAATTATAGCAAACGGGCCAGTTAAAATTGAAATTGGAATCACTGGAATTGCAGTGGATGGAAATGAATTGGGCCGTAAGCATAGCCTAAAGAAAACTATAGCTGCGACACTTAAGCGCGGCACCTTTGAGAAGCGAGGACCAACTTTATCACTATGTAGTGGGGAGGAAATAAATAAATCTAACTTGACGTCAACCCCCCGGCAATCATTAGTGAAGTGAGCCGTACTAAAATTTTTTGGGACGTTATATACTAAAATTGTTACTCTCCCCTATTATTTTATTTAAACTTTCATCACAAAATATATGATTTATAAAATACTGTTTATTTCGAGTAGAGAATAACCATTTTTTGGATCCAAAAAGCTGCATAAAGAGTGCCGGATATTTATTTAAACATTACACCTGAAAGAAATAGTTAAAAATGTCTTTTGAAGTGAAATTAAGAATGGCGAATGTAGATTACTTGTAGTAAGTACAGCATTCTTGAATGCTGAATATAACTATAATAGAATATAAGCTCCAAGTTAATCTTTAAATATCAACAAGATCTATACACAACAAAAGTTTTTTTATATGAGATTTTATTTTGCACAAGTAGTTACGGTTTTAGACGAACTTGTGAAGATCTGCAATAATAATTTTGAAAATTTTGATTTATCTAGTTGTTCTCTTCTAAGCTAAAGAAAGATCTTATATAAGTACAATATTTTGTTTTATATAGATTCTTAGCAACCTGCACAATTTTATAAACGTATTATGTATGATTTTGCATATTTTTTCGTAACAGCTTTTTCATTTTATTCGCTAGATAAAAATATTGTCAAGATGGTGAAATGAAAGTAAATTTTTGATCTGGCTATAGTTCACGAACTAGTTTATGCATGAAGTGCACAATTACGCTAAATCGGAGCAACCTGTACCGTGCGTTCAATTTATCTTAATAACATTTTGATTCGCTGTAACTTTTTTGTTTTTAAATATATCAAGTTAAACAAAAAAGCAAAATGTAGGGTTGGTAGCCAAATTTTTTTCTACGTTACATATAAAATAAAACACTAACGATTTTCTGACATATCAGCCTACTCTATATTTTTTAAATGGAACACCCTGTATATTACTACATTTTTGGAATCTCTAGAGAAGTCTAAACACATTTCGTGTATAATATCTTATACCTATCTTTCTTTAGGTGTTTACGAAATATTGACAGTTGAAAGTCGTGCATTTTGACATTTTGATAGGCTTTAAAATCTAAACCGCATGAGAGCAAAGAAAACGGTTTGCATATTCCTGTCTTAGGTTTTCATGAGCTATCAAATGACAGTAACTTTGAATTTAACCCGCGAATAAAATTGACCGGAACTTTTAAACCTCCGGTTAAATTGAAAGCCACTGTCATTCGATAGCTTATGAAAACCTAAGATAGAGATGTGCAAACCGTTTTCTTTTATCTCGTGAGGTTTAGAGCCTGTCAAAATGCCCGACTTTCAACTGTCAATATTTCGTAAACAGCTAAAGATAGGTATAGGATATTATACACGACATGTGTTTTGATTTCACTAGAGAGTCCAAAAATGTAGTAATATACAGGGTGTTCTATTTAAAAAATATATAAAGTAGGCTTTTATGTCAGAAAATTATTGGTGTTTGTTTTATATGTAATCTAGAAAAAACTTGGCTACCAACCCTACCTTTTGTTTTTTGTTTACCTTGGTATCTTTAAAACCAAAAAAGGTACAGCGAATCAAAATGATATCAAGGTGCTGATCAAATCTGAAATAATGGATATATGTAGATAACGATCGACTTTTACGAAAAATAACCAGCAAAAACAATGTTTTTGAGACTTACGCCTTTATGGTAGAATACGAACTGTTTATTGTCAAACGAAATGTTTTGCACTTTCTTATCTTCCACATAACCACAACCTGGAAAATACTCCCCACCAAACCGAAAATTTCATATATCTAGATAATTACTAAATAACTAAGATAAGAAGATGCAAATCGTTTTGCGCTAAGTTAAACAGATCAAATTCTTTAAATGGAAAGGAGGCTATTCGACATGCTACATGAAATTTATCTAGAATCTTTAGAAGAATTCGAAAATCGGAAAATATGTCCCGCTCTTTTGAGACCTTTTATATTGAAATATAATTCAATTATATTGTCAAACTGAAATCAACATGGCTAAATGATGAAATGGTTGTAAGACTAATAAAAAAATTAAAAACATGTTATTTCTATAAAATGTGTATACATATGAAGGGTACAGGGAAAAAATGATCTAAGCGCCATTTTCATAGGAAACTTTTTTATTATTGACTTCACAGAAAATTTTATTCTTGATAAAATTGGTGTTTGAAAAGAAACTAATTTTGACAATGCTAAATCAAAGATAAGTTATACAGGGTACTCAATAAATACAAAAATGATGGTTAAAAAATCAAAAACTTTGGAATATCGGAAAATCTTCTACAGAAAAATAAAGCTCGTATTAAGATAACAATAAAAGTCAAATACCATTTTTTCCAAAAGTGCACCGCACCGTTGCGGAGCAAATCCATTTCAATTACTGAAAAAACTCGCTTTTTTTTAATTTTGTCCTTATTTTTTTCAGCAACGATGCACTTTTGGAAAAAATGGTATTTGACTTTTATTTTTACCTTAATAGGAGCTTTATTGTTCCTGTAGAAGCTTTTCCGATATTTCTAAGTTTTTGTTTTTTTAACCACCATTTTTGTATTTTTTAAGTACCCTGCAATACTTAGTCTTAATTTAACATTGTCAAAATTAGTTTTTTTTCAAGCACCAACTTTTATCAGGAATAAAATTTTCTGTGAAAATAATAATAAAAGTTTCCTATGGAAATGGAGCTTAGATCGTTTTTCCCCTGTACCCTTCGTATATATTTTATGAATGTTTCCATATTATTAATTTTCGATTATTTTTGGGCACTTTAAATTTTGTAACCTATTATGATACGTTCTAGTCCGTTTTGGTGCTTTTAGTTAGTTTGGGTTAGTTCAATCAGCTTTCGTTTAGTTTTAATTTATTTTAGTCATTTGAACCCGGTTCCGATACATTACAACCAATTTTAATGTTTTTGGTTAGTTTTGGTTAGCCGCCAAAATTGGGTAATTCAATCAACTATCGATTACTTTCGGTTCCGATACGTTATTACCAATTTTAGTGTTTAGGATAGTCGCCTAGCTGCGTTAGTTTTAACTTGCTTAATATTATTTTTAAGCTATTCCGATACGTTTAAGGCCCGTTTTGGTACTTTTAGTTACTTTTGGTTTGTTTTGGTTAGTCTTTCAATCAAACTTTGGTTACTTTCAATTTATTTTAGTTATTGAATTAATTCAAGTTAGTCGTCAAAATTCGCTTAATTTTGGTTAGTTTCAACTTATTTTAATATGTTTAATCTGTTACGATAGGTTTTAGCCCTTTTTGATGCTATTGGTTAGTTTTGGTTAGTCGTTCAATCGACTTTCGGTTAATTTCAGTTAGTTTTAATTTAGTTTAGTAATTTGAATCGGTTCGGATACGTTATAACCAATTTAAATGTTTTTAATTAATTTAGGTTAGTCGCCAAAATTTCGTTTAATTTGGGTTAGTTTCAACTTACTTTAATAATTTTAATCTGTTACGATATGTTTTAGCCCTTTTGGTTACTTTTGGTTAGTCGTTCAATCGACTTTCGGTTAATTTCAGTTAGTTTTAATTTATTTAAATCATATGAACCGGTTCCGATACGTTATAACCAATTTTAAAGTTTTTGATTACTTTCGGTTAGTCGCCAAAATTCGGCTAATTCGGGTTAGTTTTAACTTACTTTCGTTCAATCAACTTTCGGTTAATTTCAGTTAATTTTAATTTATTTTAGTCATTGGAACCGGTTCCGATACGTTATAACCAATTTTAATGTCTTTGGTTACTTGCCAATATTCGATTAATTTGGGTTAGTTTTAATTTACTTTAACATTTTTAATCTGTTCCGATACGTTTTAGTCCGTTTTTGTGCTATTAGTTACTTTTGGTTTATTCAATCAACTTTCGGTTACTTTCAGTTAGTTCCAATTTATTTTAGCCATTTGAATCGGTTCCTATACGTTATAAGCAAATTTAATATTTTTGGTTAGTCGCTTCAATTCCATTCGTTTTGGTTAGTTTTAACTTATTTTAATTTTTGCAACCTATTACGATAGGTAGGTTTTAGCCTGTTTTGGAGCTTATGGTTACTTTTGGCTAGCTTTGGTTAGTCGTTCAATTAACTTTCGGTTGGTTTCAGTTAGTTCCAATTTATTTTAGTCATTTGAACCGATTCCGATAACTTATGATTAAATTTAAGTGTACACAAACAAACTAACTAGCTGCTTAATTCTGCCGTTCTTTTCCCATTTTAACACATAAACATTAACTTATTTATATAACATACAAACAAAACAATATATACGCATAACGTCTATTTACCCAAACAACGACTCTTTTTCTATTTTAATTCCTATGAAAATTTATTGCACTCCGGCCCAGGTAAGCGCGTATGATTGGCATCGAGTTCCAACTGCGTGGTGTCCTCCCTTCACTGAGCTTCACGGAGAAAATTTGATTCCGTACCCCACTAAACGAGCCAAGTGTCGCGGCTATAGTTTTCTTTAGGCTATGCCGTAAGTATGCCCAGGCGATTCTCATTTTTTATATATTCAACGTTAAATTATCTTAATATCTTATATGCCATTTTAGTTTTTGTTTGTTTGAAATATTTGTATTACTTATTTAATTTGTTTAAGTTGTTTTTTTTAATTAGATAGTTGGTGAGATATCAAATTAAGATTGATTCGAATGTGAAATATATTAATTATGATAATGTATCATTCAATTCCATATAAAAGGGCAGAACCTATATTTCTAGTTAAATATTATCTATTCAATAAAATATTTTTGATTAAGTAAGCCGTTTTAATATAAATTAAATTTAGAGTGTTTGTCGATTTTATTTCAGTTAATTTTACTGCAAATTTAGAAATATATGGGCTTCTTTTAAACAAAATCGAGCTTAAATCGTAAGGGAAATAACTAGTAGGTAACTATTTTAATGTAAGTATCGTAAAAATAGAAGTATCTTTTCATGAACTATTAAAATTAAAACTATAATATGAATATATACCTATATTGATGTAACAATGAAATTGTGCATATTTAATTTTATTTTCATTAATAATTTTATAGTGTAAAAATTACACTAAAAGCTAGTTTTTGATATTTTATACAAGAATAGGCTGACGACATCGCTTTTGATATAGTATGAAGAAGTACGTTGCTTTAGTAGTTTAAGATGGTTACATTAATTTTAGTTCAGCTTTAAACAATGTTACTTGATATAATTATGTAGTATTTCAAATTTGCATACAAATAACTTATACTTTTTACATTGAATAAAAAGTAGAACGGCGCGGCGTGCCATAGGATTCTCCGAGATCATAGCATGGCTCTCAGATGAAGGAGAAGAAGATGACCCATTAAATAGCAATGACTATAATTCTTTATTTGAAAAATACCAGGGAGAGGGAGTCAATATTTTTGAGTCGATCTAAAAATATTTATGTACACATATTCCTACACTGCAGAAGTTCCTCGAAATATGTTTTCAGAATCTGTTTTTAATGGAAGATGTTACTTTTCTGCTCATTCTCAAAAATAATAAAATATATACTATAAAAATATGACTTTTGAAACTGTACCCATGCAATAAGATTACTTCAGCTACCTAGCATATATTTAAATTTATATTATTGCCTATTGAACTAATTTGCACCCCAAATTAAAAACATGTTTATTAAAAAAAAATGTCTCCCCGTGACAATGTTTTATTTAACATTGCCGTGACCAGGATTCGAACCTGGGTTACTACGGCCACAACGTAGGGTCCTAACCACTAGACGATCACGGCTATTGGAGACGTGAAAATGATTCGAATTTTAGTCAAAAATCAGAGCACTTTCACCTAATTTAAAGTTATTTAATAGTAGCTGGATATACATAGAGATATTGGTGTTAGATCAAAAAAGCATTCATAATTGATTTAAAATCGATCTTCAACTCGGATTCATCGATGTGAAAAACTGGACAGAGCCAATTCTTGGCAGTATTCGTTTAAATTTATCTCTTAATTTACGCAGGGCATTGAACAATTTTACTTGATGATTTCATGAAAGTTTCAAGAGGTAATGTTATCTTTCTGTCTTTTATAAAAACACCTATCGCAACGGGTTGAGGTTCCATCACGTTGTAGATAAATATTTGGCTCTGTCAATAAAAAAGAATTATTTAGGCTATAAGCTTAAATAGATAGGTACGTTTATATCGACACAATTATGCACCGTAACAATCCTAATATAAATTCATTTATATACAATAGAGCTAGATTCATAAATTTAAGCGAAAACTGTGAGTTTGAACTGATATTTGCATAGGACAAATCTGCATAAAGTCCCTGTAGAAGATAAGATATTTTTCTGCAACTTATGCTATGCTGTGATTGTTCAACATTTTTTAAAGAGTGCAACATAGTGTTGCAAGTTGATAAGTTATGCGAGAAAATGAAATGTATATTTTAAAACAGCCAGTTTCGCCGATTTCGGCGTAAAAGTGATTATATCTCAGTAGCTTTTATGTCGATTTTCTAATATTTTCGTTTGCTGGTAAATAAACTAATATGCAATGATTAGGTAAATGAAAACCAAACAAAATTGAGCTCCCAATAATACTACTCCTCCCGACATTAAAGAAACACACACAAACTTCAATTGCGAATTAGAACCGACCAGAGCTAGTGTCGCAATTGTAGAAACTCAGACGTGATCTTTTTCTCAAATTTTTGTGTTTTCAATTTCGCTGGCCGGACAGAAGAATTTTTCAATTATAGCAAACAGACCATTTAAAATTGAAATTGGAATCACTGGAATAGCAGTGGATAGAAAAACCTTAACTTATCTTAATAACATATACTATTTTAATTTTTTGTTTGTTTGAAATATTTGTATTACTTACTTTTATACTTCTTATAAAATTAAATAGTTGGAGATATCAAATTAACATTGATTCGAATGTGAATTGTATTAATTATCATAATATGTATCATTCCATTCCAGATAAAATGGGCAGAACCTATTTTTCTTGTTAAAATTTATTCAATAAAATATTTTAATTAAGTAAACAGTTTTAATATATGAAGTTTAGTGTTAATCGAACCTAAAGTCGTGAGGCAAATAAGTAGTAAGTAGGTAACTATTTTAATGTGTATTATAAAAAAAGACTGTGACAAAATTGAGCAAATTTTTTTATTATTACAAATTTTATATTTAAAAACTACTACTAAAAGTTCTAAAGTGTTTATACAAAAGAAAAATTATCTCCCCCTGGCAACGTTTTAGTTAACATTGCCGTGACCAGGATTCGAACCTGGGTTACTACGGCCACAACGTAGGGTCCTTCCTAACCACTAGACGATCACGGCTATTGGAGACGTGAAAATAATTCGAATTTTAGTCAGAAATCAAAGCACTTTCACCTAATGGTTATTTAACAGTAGTTAGATGTAGATCTATATTACATAGTGCTTCTCATGTTGGTGTTGGATCAAAAAATATTCATAATTGATTAAAATCGATTTTCAACTCGAATTCATCGAGGTGAAATACTGGACGGAGCCAATTCTTGACAGTATCATTTGAATTTATCTCTGAATGTACGCAGGGCATTGAGCAGTTTTACTTGGTGACTTCATGAAAGTTTTAAGACGTAATAATGTTATCATTCTGCGTTTCATAATAACACCCGTGTCTATTACGTTGATTCCTAGTTCAAATCCACGGTGTACGCCTTCTTTTGTTAAAGAGTCAAGTCTCTTTGTAAAAACCATTAACAGGGAGGTAATACATTAATACGCTATTTCCCGGATCTTAGATTCGTTCAGGCAATTGAATGAATGATTTATAATACAGAATATATTGTTATATCACTTAATACATAGTTAGAATATAGCTATTTTCCTAACAAGTGCAGTAAACAAAATTACCCGCAGAAGAGTGCGCAAAATGTTAGAACAATATTTTTTTCTACGAGCGCACATAAGACTAGTATGGAAATAGAATCTCTTCCCGCACTAGTGCGGCATATATGTCTCTCCGCACAAAAAATATTGTGGGAAAGACCTTGCAGGCTCGTAGATATAAATATTTAATTTAAGATGGTTAACATAGATATAATAATAATCAGGCATGTCGTTTTTCGTGTTACTATCTTAATTCAAAGTTAATTAAGTACCGTTATTACGCAATGGTCCAAACATAAAGTATAAATACCTATTATTTGTAAATAGCAATGAAATTAAAAATGCAGGACTTATAATGGCGACGTTATGGATGGCAACAGGTATATATTTATTTAACTAAGGTGCAACCATTCACCGTTGATTAAAAGCTTCTCAACTAAGCGGAGGTAATGTAATAAAGAAATAATTATTGTAGTAACCGTTACTCGGATAAAATATGTAACAAGTGAGGTGATTTATTAAATCGGTAAATTAATATCATATTTTTATTATATCTGTTATGAGTTAGGTTGCCATTAGGCTGATAGGAGCAACGAATGCTCTATAACTTTTGCGTACTATTTAGGCTTATCTTTCATGTTTCAGTTTAAAAACAAAATGCATCCCAGTGCACACCTTACATGGGTCCTTTTCATCTGAGGCGTGAGCACTAGACTATGTATAAGAACAGTTATTTGCCCTCAGTCTAGTACACATCTTTTTGAGGAAGGTTTACGCTACCGAAATAAGGGTCATCAAAATGTTGCAAGAGTAGGGGTAGAAAAATCTTAACTGGAACAGAACTTACGGATAATATACCTTACTAATAAGTCATGGGAGTCCCATCAGTACCGGATGGAACTGCCGTAATTAACATAGTCCAAGGGGTTTTATCCAGGAGCTGCTTAATCTGAGCAAAATACATTTATAGAAAGCAGTTGGAATATTGACTCATGGCATAGTTCTTTTTTTATGGCAGTGGCACATACATTAAAGGCAAATCCTATGGCACACGACCAGCGATGTGTGTGCGAAGATGTGCGGTTCTTGAATAGTTGTAGGTTGTAATTAGGGGAAACAGATGGCCTGGGAGTGAGTTCCACAGTAATGCAGTGGGCCAGACAAAGGCGTCCTTGTAAAGCGATGTTCTAGGTGTTCCCAGTTGTACAACGAACGGGTGCGCTCTTGCCGTCTGTCGCGACTGTCTGACAGGCGTTGCTGGGGGCGCGATAATGCAGGCCATATCCTGGGAACATCTGCCGTGATAATATCTGTAAAACAGGGATCTCTCGTCCACAAGTCCGCGGTGTTCCAGACTATCCCGGGTCAACTTCTGCATGGTCGCCGACAAGACGCACATCTCTCTTCTGAATGCAATCTAGCAGCTTTAGGCTCTGCTTAGGTGCGGCACCCCAGATGTTTGAGCAATATTCTAAGCACGGTCTTATTTGCGCTTTGTAGAGCAAGAGCAGCTGCTGCGGTATATACAGTTTTTGGTTGCGGGGACATGTGTAAACAAATGCATACCTTTCCTGATAATTTTCTGAATACTTTATACCGAAGGTGTAGGAATATCGATGAAACTAGGCGGGAGAAAGAACGTGGCTCAAGGCCTTTGAGAAATGCAAATCAGGGCTCAATTAATAAATATTTATTTTGTCCATCGCCTACAGAAAACTCATTTTAATAAAATAGTAGCGAGGCAGCCAACTGCCATATCATCTGAAAAATTTAGACAATATATAAAAATAAGTTAGAAAAGAAAAAAAAAGAAAGTGGAAGGATTAAAAGAAGAAAAGGTAAGCAACAACATCTAATAGAGAAAAACGTCAGTAAAGACCCCTAACAAGAGACAAGCGCTTAATCCAAACTACCGTCAATCACCTTACGTTAGCAGCTGAACATCCAATAGTACTAATAGTACTATATGTAAAGCTTAAATTGGAAATTGTCAAGAATATAGCTAGACGGGTTTCCTTACCCGGGGGTACTACTGAAGGGAAACCATATGGCTGAAATAAAATTTTTGGTGGCTAAATACTGGAAAAATCGACATTAAGATATAATTTATTATTTACTACAGTTTCTAAATCAAACTACGGCTATGCATATTCTTTATGGCGAGCTTATTTTATTATCTTCAAGCCTACACCATTGTTTTTTGAATTTTCTAAATTAACAATAATTATTGTTTTAAATCACTGACACTGACAACTTTACCCTACTCAGAGAATTTTATTTTTATAGTGTGATTTGTTAATGAGGTAACCAATAATTCTTCTTCTTCGAGTTTTCTTCTAATGCATTAAATACCTTTATTTGCAGTGGGCACATTTCATCAAAATTTTAATTTTGAGGTAAAGAGAATATGGAGAAAATATCGAATATACCTGTTGCATTTTTTTCCACTAGGCGATTTTTACATAAAATGCTAATAATTTGTCTATGCATGAATACCAAAATATGTTTTTTTTTAATTCGGTTAAACTGATAAGATGGTATATCTAACAAGTTCATGATTTGCGATATTCAGTTATATGTAGTTTCCCACGATAAGTATGTTTGTGTAAATATGTTCTATATTGTTGTGAAGGATTCATTATTACCTTAGAATTGATTGCCTTTGGCTCCACAAAAGGTTAAACTTGGTTTGAACTTTGAACTGTTATAGAGCCACTTCGGCCCAGGCTCAAGGATGTTTTCTTGAAAACGATATCCGAATTGATATCGAATCGACGATATATAGGTACACATTTCATTAGGGTCACTAAACTTGCACTTGTGCAGTTTACATCCTTGAGCCTGGGCCGAAGTGGCTCTATAACAGTTCAAAGTTCAAACTATGTTTAACCATTTGTGGAGCCAAAGGCAATCAATTCCAATAAGTATGTTTGTATCATTTCTTGACAAAACACTTTCGGCTTGTTCACCTGACAGTATTACTGTTTCGTTGCACGGAGCGGTGAGTGAATATCAGTAGAACCGATGGCAAACAAAATTCACCATACCCTCTATATATATTATTATCTAACCCATTAGCACCATTAGTTTACGATTCTATAGGAATAATAATTAATTGTATATGTGTATCGCGACTTATCTACAATAAGATGCATTTTCTTGTGTAAATAAATACGGCGGCCCCTCGGCTTTTTCAGTTTATCGGATTCCGAGTAAACGCTATCTAAAAATAGCCAACAATCACAAACAAAAGCCCTAAAAAGTATTGAGAGATGTTGGAAGAAGTCGGGATCAGTCATTGCCATCCACTGCCTTTCGTTGCAATAATATGCACGACCATTCGACCATATAGAGACAATATGCATATCCTATCATAAAATAAAATTTCTATTTAATTCGCAAATATTATTTGTGAGTATAAAGGCGATATTCAAAATAAAGGCGTGAAAAATATATTGTGGTAAAGAGATTCCAAATCCAAAGAAATATTGTATTTCCAAGCACGCCTAAGATTAGGGATCGTCAAGACAAGAAATCTTGTCTTGGCAAGCAATTTCTTGTCTTGTCTTGAAATATTTTCAAGAAATAAAAAAAAATCTTGTCATTTCTTGAGAGTTGGTGTCTTATCTTGACTCAAGAAATCTTGAAATTTCTTGATATCTTGACAAAAGGGGAACCCCCATTTAAAAGTAGCGGCAAGATTGGCTGACGTGATATTTATGCTTTATGCGTAGAATCCTAAGAGGTTCAGGCGGCCAGGGTAGTATTATTTTACAGTTCGTTGCTTCATATGCGTTGTTTACGTGGCGAAATTTACGCCACTGAAGCAGACTCGCTTTGCAATGTTCGTTTTGATTTTAATATCTTAGGCCATAACATATCCAAAAATGATAAAAAATCCTCTGAAAATAAAAAGTCATTAAGCATTAAAAAATTATCCGATTTAATTTGGCTCACAAGACGCATTTACCAAAATCAATTTCAATTTTGTTTGTATATGCCTGTTTTTTTTTAATGGTCAATATTCCGAAACCTTTCCAATCTTTTTTGAATATTTTTACATCTTCATTTGATTTGGTTGATTTTTGCAACTACCTCAAACATTGGTTTAAAAAAATACCCCCTTTTCTGTGCGCCATTGAAGTAGATCCGCTTTGCAAAGTACTTTTTGATCCCAATACCTTAAGCCATAACATATCCAAAATTGATAAAAAAAAAATCCTTTGAAAATGAAAAACTACACACAGCATCAAAAGTCTTGGACTCCCAACTACTTTTCTCATAAGACACGATACAAGCATGTCTGCCTGAAAACATTAATATCTACTTTAATAAATAGTCAAACAAAGTAATTCAAAAAAATAAAATGCTAATATAAGATGAAGCTTCAAATGTATTACAAAGTGAATCTACTGCCGTAACCAGTGTTGAGAGTTTTTAGATAAACATAAATTTTTTAGTCTCCCCGTATGAAACAGAAACTAAAGTTTGACTGAGGTCTTAGGGTGGATAACTTTGCCAATGAATTGTCTAAGTCTGGAGCTGATCAATGACAGTTTGTGACAAGAGGGGCTGCATTGTATTGGCTGGC